>CATIWR010712529.1:0-51119 GCA_949677035.1 Omphalea diandra | reverse complement strand
TTTTTTCAAAAAATATTTATTCGTCTTTTATAATAGCAGGTGAAATAATTAAAAAAAATTTAAATAATTTTATATTTTATTTTATAATATTTTATACATTTTATTATTATAATATATCTTAAAATATATAATAATTTTATTATATTATATTATAATAAAATAATAAATTAATTATATAATATTTTAATAAAAATAATAATATATTTATGCAGTCTTGCAGTCTGCAAGGCTGCATGCGGTCTGCTGCAGTGACAGCAGGAATCTCTGTTATGTTCGTCAGAATAACTGGCGGACGTAGCATTAAAAAATTTTAAAAATCTTTTTGTCCGCCAGAATAACTGACAGACGAAGAGTAAAAATTAAAAAAAAAAAAAAATCCGTTAACAGTAATGTCCGCCGGTTTAACCGGCGGACGAAAGATTTTGACCACCCTATTTTGCAAATTATTTTTTGAATTACCTTATTTTTATAAATATTTTTTAATTCATACTATTTTCCTAATTTTTTTTTTTTACATTAATTTGAAAAATACCCCAATAAAAGGGCCCACTAATTTATGCTAACCCTTCATTATCTTTACTTTTGATGATGCGTCTTTGTCAAATGATTCATGCAATTGAAGCATAACCACAAAATGTTTGCACGAGTGAAACAACTTGCCTAGATTCTGATATTTCACATAAGTAAGTGAAGAAAATCTACCCTCGAGATCAAATGTTGATATGATGACTTGAAGGGACCCACTGTCTTGTCTTTGCATGATTTGACCACCTGCAACAATGATTTGGTATTGAGCATTTACTGCTCTAAATTAAACTGAAATTCATGCATGGTCTTTTGTCTGATATCACTAGATTCTGATACAATTCCAGAGATAAACTGTGATGAAAGAGCAAAGATACTATCGATATCCTAAATTAAAGACCATCAAGAGTCAGTGTTATAGATAACGCAGGAGCAAAGGTCCATCCCTTGCCATTCAGAAACTCAGTCTTCTGATCAGACAGATTGGAGAAAAATAATCAATGTAACAATAGTAGGGAAATCTTATAATGAAAGCAATCAAGTAACCAGTTCCAGTAAGTCTTATGTTTGTGTGATGCTATAGCAGAATATTGATAACATCTCAACTGTAACTTCTACAGCATGCTAAGTCTTATAGTTCTCCTTGGACAAATGACGATATCTCAACTGAATCCTAATTTTGCAATAATGTCCGTTCTAGACTAGCAGACAAGAGCTACCTAGTGATTGACTGTTACTTCTGATATTCAACAAAACAAATATAAGTGCCTTCAAACAAGAGGTAACACATGCGCTACCTAGGTAATCCTAAAAGCAAAACCTTCAATAACAAGGAAATAAGTAGATTGTTTAAGAAAACCCAACAACTAACTACAATATCCTGCTACAATAAGCAACTGAAGATGAAGGTTTCACCAAAATTCTAAGCAATTTCAGGATACTAACTATTGTTTCCAAGTTAACGGTTTTATTCACATCAACTTCATTAAGATGACCTTAGGTTTCTAGATTCACCTACCTTGCACAGTTTAAAAACTATTTAAATGTTAGGGTGTCTATTCTTGAATGTGTGTGCTGGTGAACTCACGAGCCTATCATAGCTTGTATTCCCTGGTATTGCATGATGTTAAAAGACATGACATAAAAGAGTAGGCAGGGACAACCACAGAGTTCAGAACATGGAAACCGTTATGGACTGCACTATAACACATGGTAGACCAGATTTCTTTACGATTGTCGAAATTATTCAATACTAATATCCAGAAATGATCCAAATAGATGCAGAAGAATTTATACAAAAACTTTCAATTTTCAACAATTGTATGGAAAAATTAGTTAATCAATTTGCCAGGATGAAAAAAATAGCGTATCTGGTAACTAGAGAGAAAGACAGACAGAAAGAGTATATATACAAGTACAAGTTGATGGCAGAATGATGGTTCTATTTTGTTGCAGAGGATGATCAAGGCATTTGAGGAGATTTTGGACAGAGTTGGCAAGGCTTCTATTCAATCATCCAACGTCCTGTGTCAAAGCAACACCAGGACTTCATAAAACACATATTGGCATTTTGGACGCAACTGCTCAGGACGAAGACTCGAGCCTTGAAACTGCATAACATTATTCTCATCTAGCCTAGAATAATAACTTCCTTTTTTTGAATCTCAAATTAAGCCACAACAAGCACAACCACAGAATCAGAGTGACATTAATTTCGGTAATAAATCAGCAAAATAAGTTGCATTTCTTTGTTAGATAGAAGAATGCTGCAAAAGCAATAGTAACAAACTGCACTAGCACCTTAAACGTCTTCCTGAATTAAAAGAATCAACCAAACTTATCCATGCTAAGCAATGAAAAAGATGGCATCAAACACTTCAAACAAATAATCAAACATCAATACAATAAGGATAGAGATAAAATATTCAAATAAAAACAAAGGAGGAAAATGGCTTGCACAAAACCTGATTGAAATCATGAATAAAACCAACAACCTATTTTTTGCAAGTTAGAACAGATATAAATATCTGACACACCTGATCTACTTTAATGCCTTGAAATGTCTAAGAAAATAATGTAAAAGACTTCATTATACTTCAGATAGTCAGTCCTTTTATTTTTTTCTAAATCTATTTCCCAAAATTGGAAAAGCTTGATGCAGCAGGCAACCATTAAAGAAATTAGGTAAATACAATGAACTGATTAAGAGTTCACTTAGTCTTCTAAAGGTACTACAACCACTTAGACTTTGATCACTGAATGCTTAATGCTGAAATTGACAATACTGATAACATGGTCAATTTCTTTCCAATGATAAATAAGATACGCAGCCTGTCCTCCAAATAGTTCTGAATGGAGTATAAGCTTGGCACCATTTGATACCACCTAGTCATTCAACAATATCACCATTCACAGTAGTAAATCTGTTGAAAAGCCTTGAAATTCTATCCTGCCTTGATGTGCCTTAACAACTTCAGGAACCATATCCTCATATGGGGTCACTAATTTCTCCATGAACATCTTCTCAGTCATTTTGAACATACTGACAAGGCTAATACCTTTCCTTACCAATTCCTTTGACATCAAAATATGCAGAACGGAACACCTAGGTATAATCCTTTTCTCCAGGCTAAGAAGTAGAAGATTTGGATTCTTGGAAATCACAGAAGGCTTTATATTCAATTTGTTCACATAGAAATTCATCAATTTTCCTATTTTCTTCTCTGAAACAATCATAAACATGGGTTGCAATTTAAATGCCAGAACAATCTCATCCTTTGACAAACCAAAACTTCTGTAGGCCTCCGACTTTTGATCCCAGAGTGTTTTGTGCACTGTTGCCATGGTACGAATAGCTAACACAAATGGAAGTTTAGTGGGATCAAAACCCAATTTCTTAACTTCACCAATAATCTCACTCAGCCGATCAGTCTTCTGCAGCAATGATTTTGGTTGAAGCAAGAATATCTTCAATATCAAGGACTCGGGAACCCCATGGTTTGCCAACAGCTGTATGTTTGGCTCAATCACCTTTGCCACATTAAATTGAAGAATACGGTAACATGCCCTTATTACTTTTTGGACATTCACATCATTTCCAACAACACGCCTAAGGACCTGAATACAGGGCATAATTTGGTTTTCCAGACTCCTTTCCAAAATGTAAGGCTCAGTTGACAAAATCTTTGCAACATCCAGCTCAGAAAACCCTAAGGACCTGAAAACTTCCAGCTTTGGCTTAAAAGTTTTGTGTACATTGTACAAAAACAACGCGGGCCGCTTTGTAGTCAAAGTAGCTATCTGTTCTTCACTAAAACCATTCTCTCTAAAGAACTCAACAACTGTCTTTCCATCAGCTTCAAGTACTCTAGAATCCTTGGTAAGCATTTTGGCAAGGCTTGTGCCAGAAATCCCCAAAGACTTGAACAACTCTAAATTAGGCTTAAGGTTATTGTCCAAATCAGCTAAAAGCAAAAGCGGACGACTAGCGATTATATTCTTGATGTGGGTGAAGGGCAAACCATGAGCTTTAAGCAAGTTGAGGACTAAGCCAGGGTTACCAGAGGTCTCGATTTGCAGCTTCCTAGAAGCTGAAATGGCCGATTCTAAGGAAAGCCCCCATGATTTTTGAAGGTAAGAGAGTGTGAGAGATTGGGGTAATCCAGAGTTTAAGATGTTGGCGTTGAGTTTGGAAGAAGATGTGGAGTACAAGTAGCCATTGCTCAGTGTGAGTGTTGAAATGTTGTGCCTTGTGCGTGACAGTTTTATACAAAACAACCGAATCATTGGAATTTGGAGTGAAATTAAGAAAGTAAATAAGGAAAGAATCGTCACCTTTTTGTATTGTTGATTATGTTTAAGCTTGTTTTTTTGGAGCTATGGCTTCCCTCTTTCTGTCTCTGGGTATCGGTTGGTTTTAGCAAATAACCTAAAAAGTGAAGCTATGAGCTTCCTGTCGGAGGAAAATTTTTGTTTATGAGCTTTCTAAGGTAATTGGATTCAGACTTTTGAGCTTTTATCGGTTTAAGCCCTAAATGTATGATAGTTGGATATGGATATAACCGGCTCGACCCATATAACCGGCTAGTTTGCTTGAAATTTCTTTGGAGGCATTTGATTGACAGAATCTCAAAAGAAAATAGTTGGGGGATATTGAATTTCTGTATTTAGGTTGTCTGTAAAAATTGTGTCTTAAGAAATCTACATTCATGAAATGTGGATCCCATTTTTATTTTTTCATCTACATAAGAAAATACTTTTTATGAAAAGTCACTATTCTATGACTGTTCAAAATTATATAATTGTACATTGATAAATATATCCTTAATTAACACAATGTATAGATATATATAACCTTATATTTTTTTTTTATTTATTAAACTAAAACTTATATATTTTTTAAGACAATTATAATGAAAATCAATAATATATCATTCAATTTTAATTAAAATAATTATTGAACTATGAAAAACTATAGTCTCTTATTAGGTAGTTTGAGTAATTATATCATTTTTATATTTTCTTAAATTTTTATTATCATAGACTATATTTTTAATTATTAGTATGCTATAGCTATTAAGTTTTTTTTAAGATAAGAAAATAATTATTTATTACTATTGAATAATATTTATTAGTTATATTATAATATATTATTATAACAATATTTTAAAATATTATTATATTATTTTTATTTATAAATTATTTTATTTAATAATATTATATTATTACTATAATATTATATATTATTATATTTTATAATATATATTATAATTATATTTTTATTGAATTGAGCACTGAGAAAAATTTTATTGTATAAGAATTTTTGTATAGATTAATTGAATAAAAACATGCAATTGCATTAGAGGCATATTAGTAATCTATGTTAATTTTTTTTGAATTATTCTATGTATAAATCAAAAAAATTAATTTTAAATTTCTTAAAAAATTTTATATTTTTGTAATTATTTAGAAATTTACTTTCCTAAAAAAGTGATTCTAAATAAAAATATTAAATTTCAGTAACAAAACGCGCTTTAGTGCCATTCTTGAGCTTTTATATTGCTTAAATAATTGTATTATTTAAAGCTAACTTATTGTTTGTATTAGTCAAGTGTTTCAGAGCTATTACTTTGTTCGTTTCTATGTATTTTTTTTGTTGCATTTGCTTTATGTCTAATGTAAAATAAACTTCGAGGTTATCTTCCCTTTGATTTTAGTTTGTAACCTTGAGAATTTTTTTTTTTTTAGTAGTTTGTTAGCAAGCTTTTATGTTTTCAACAGCTTAACTTTGTTATCTCATGTTAAGATACATTGCAACTTGTTGCCCATGATGCTTAAGAAGAAAAAGAGAAAATAAATTTTATTTTGTTTGCTAAGCCATCCTGGTTTGATAAAGGTGGTTCTTCTCTTAATTTTGAATGTGATGTCATCCTGAGAGAATTATGTGTAGAGTCTCCATTAATGAAATAAATCCCCATTTATAGGATTGAATGCTTATAGTTTTTATTTTCACTTTAGTTTAGTCAATAGCAGAACTAGATAATATTTTCAGAGGGGTCTTACTATTGATGACAGCGATGACCGGCTGCAAAGTTTTAAATAAATCCAGCCAATTTATGGCCTCTCGCTTATAGAACCAAGTCATCAAAGGCACTTGGTGCAACATCAAAAATCTTTTAAGCTTTTTGCTCATATCCAAAGGGGAGATTCTAGAGGCAATATAGGGAAAAAATAGAGTAGGAATGACCATTATTAACTAATGATGGAGGTTCTAGCAGAAGCAACCCAAAATTTTCACTCATTCACTTGTAAAATCAAACCAATAGTGGCACTATAAAAAGTATCCAAATTTTTTTTCAAACTCAGAAGAGGAGGCTTTAAATGGAAAGAGTTACCAAAAAAACGTGTTTATAGTCGGAGGTTCCATGAATAATAAGTTCCTCAAAACGGAAATGGTGATAGTTGCAATCGTCATCTTTAAAGCACAACTACAATAGAAGTTTGACAGGTTAATAATTGAGAAGACTCAAGAATACAAGGAGATGAAGTAAATATTTAATGAGGAATCAGAGGACGAAATGAATAAGAACTGAATCCACGATGGCATAATGCCCAACAGCCCCTCTCCTTAGGGGTGAGCAAAACCAAACCGAGTGAATTCAGTATATTTGATTCGATTTTAAAGTAAATTTGGTTTGAATCGATTTAAAAAATAAAAAAATTCAATTTTTAATTTCGGTTCAGTTTACAATTAAGAAAATCGAATAGACCGAATAAACCAAATTTATTGGATTTTTTAAATTTTTTTTAATTTGAGTTTAAAAAACTAAAAATAAATTATTTTATATAAGATAAAAAAAGCCCAACAGCCCATTGAGCCCAAAACTGAAAATCGAACCGAACCAAACTGATTTTTTTCGGTTCAATTTACTTCAGTTTATCTTAAATTTCAGTTTGGTTCAATTTAAATTTAAACTAAATTCAGTCTATTCAGTTTTTATAATTTCAGTTCTATTTAAACCGAACCGACCGAATGGTCAGCCCTACCTCTCCTCCTCTATGTCTCCCTCAGCAAGTAAAGCCCATGCAAGCGCCCCCCTGTAATTCCGCTAATCAGTTTACTGCAAAATTTATTACTCTGCACCTGCAGGCGGTATTCTAAATCATTTTCCAACTAAAGAAAGATTTCAAAAGCTGTCTAGACTCTGTAGATTTATCCAATCCAAGATAGCAAGCCATGAAACACCCTGGAGGTGGCCTCCAATTCAAGAAATTGTCCTTCTGGTATTGTAAACTGCTTTTTTAGAAAATTAAAAGCTTGGAAATTTTAATTTTGAAAAATTTCAGATTTTTAAAATTTTTTCCAATCTATATATATAACTGTGTTTCATTGTCAATAGGGGGTTTTGTACTAATCTCTTCAAACTTTAAAGAGAGCATAAAATCTTTGCCCATCCTAGACGTCTCATGATAACAACATACCGTGCAGGTAATATAATGGATACAGTACCAAATCTCATTTACTATCATGCCCTTCAGGAATTTATCATCAACTCAGATATACTGAACGAGTGACTGATAATACAGCATTCAATATGATCAGATGCTCTACTTTTATCAGAGATTATTTCTTTACAAAAGATGGTGGAAAACTGAAATACGAGGGGGAAAAAAACAAGGGAAAGCTCCATGTCTATAAAAGAAAAACTTTTGTAGGTCATGCCTTCGGAGCTCTGTAGCAATGAGTGGACTGGATACTTATCCAAGGGCATGTTGACCACCGACTAAGATTAAGTTAAAAATATGAACAGCATTTACAACTGAAATAAACACTGAATGAATTATTTCAATAAGGAGCCACACAATACGAAGTGGTCACACAAGGATACAGATACAAGCTCCTTGCTATTGGTACAAATAAAGGGCCTCCTAATTTATCATTACTTATCATGGTGCGTCTTTCTCAAATAATTCATGCAATTGAAGCATAACCACATGATGTTTGTATGATTGAAACAACTTGCCTAAATTTTGATATTTCACATAAAATAAGTGAAGAAAATCTATCATTGAGCTTAGATGTTTTGGTGGGACCTACAGTCTTGCCTTTGCATGTTTTGACCACTTGCAACAATGACTTGGTATTGAGCATTTACTGCTCTAAATAAAACTGAAATTCATTCAGTCTTTTGTCTAATATCACTAAATTCTGATACAATTCAAGAGATAACCTGTGATGAAAGAGCAAAGATACTATAAATATTCTAAATTAAAGATCATCAACAATCATTTATAGCTAACCCAAGAACAAAGATCCATCCATTGCCCTTCAGAAACTGAGTCTTCTGATCAGACAGATTCGAGAAAATTCATCAAAGTGACGATAAGAGAAAATCTTATAACAATAGCAATCAACCAACAAGTTCCAGCATGTCTTAATGTGTTTCTGTGTCATGCTATAGCAGCATATTAATAACATCCCAGCTGCAACTTCTACAGCATGCTAAGTCTTATAGTTCTTCTCAGACAAATGAAGATATCTCAACTGATTCCTTATTTTGCAAGAATATCTGTTCTAGACTAGCAGACAAGAGCTACCTAGTGATTGACTGTTACTTCTGATATTCAACAAAACAAATATAAGTGCCTTCAAACAAGAGGTAACACATACACCACCTAGGTAATCCTAAACGCAAAACCTTAAGAACAAGGAAATAAGTATTTAAGAAAACCCAACAACTAACTACAATATCCTGCTACAATAAGCAACTGAAGATGAAGGTTTCACCAAAATTCTAAGCAATTTCAGGATACTAACTATTGTTTCCAAGTTAATGGTCTTATTCACGTCAACTTCATTAAGATGTCGTTAGGTTTCTAGATTCACCTACTATGCACAGTTTAAAAACTATTTGGATGTTAGGGTGTCTACTCTTGAACGTGTGTGCTGGTGAACTCAAGCCTATCATACCTTGTATTCCCAGAGTATTGCTTGATGTTAAAAGACACGACATGAAAGAGTAGGTAGCGACAACCACAGAGTTCAGAACATGGAAACCATTATGGACTGCACTATAACACATGGGAGGCCAGATTTCTTTACGATTGTCGAAATTATTCAAAAATAATATCTAGAAATGATCCAAATAGAAGCAGAAGAATTTGTACAAAAACTTTCAATTTCAATTATCGTATGGAAAAATTAGTTAATCAACTTGCCAGGACGAAAAACAATAGCATATCTGGAATGAGGAGGTTAAATTGTACATACACAAGTTGATGGCAGGATGATGGTTCTATCTTGCTGCAGAGGATGACCAAGGCATTTGAGGAAATTTGGGACAGAGTTGGCAAGGCCTCCATTCAGTCATTCAATGTCCCATCTTGCAGCAACACCAGGACTTCATAAGTACAAATGTAGGCATTTTGGACTCAACTGATCAGGATGAAGACTGGAGACCTTGAAACTGCATGACATGATTCTCATCCTAGCCTAGAATAATAGCATCTTTTGTTGAAACTCAAATCAAGCCACAACAAGCACAACCAACAAATCAGAGTGATAGCTTAATTTAGATACTAAATCAGCAAAATAAGTTGCATTTCGTTGATAGATAAAAGAATGCTGCAAAAGCACTAGTAACAAGCTGCAGTAGCACCTTAAAAATCTTTCTGAATTAAAAGAATCCACCAACTTAACCATGCTAAGCAATGAAAAAGATGGCATCCAACACCTCAAAAAAAAAAAAAATAAAAATTCAACCATCAATACAATGAGGATAGAGATAAAATATTCAATAAATCAAACGAGAAAAATGGCTTGTACATAACCTTACCGAAACAATGAATAAAACCAGCAATC
Organism: Omphalea diandra; assembly: GCA_949677035.1. Taxonomy (NCBI): domain Eukaryota; kingdom Viridiplantae; phylum Streptophyta; class Magnoliopsida; order Malpighiales; family Euphorbiaceae; genus Omphalea; species Omphalea diandra. The sequence goes on along the minus strand of CATIWR010712529.1, from coordinate 41,233 downwards.
TATTTTTTGCAAGTTAAAACAGATATAAAGATCTGACACACCTGATCTACTTTAATGCCTTCAAATGTTGAAGAAAATAATGTAAAAGACTTCATTATACTTCAGATAGTCAGCTTTTTTTTTTCAAAAAAAAAAAAAAATCTATTTCCTAAAATTGGCAAAGCTTGATGCAGCAGGCAACCGTTAAAGAAATCAGGTAAACACAATGAACTGATTAAGAGCTCAGACTTGTTTCGTTAAAGAAATCAGGTAAATACAATGAACTGATTAAGAGCTCAGACTTGTTTGACACCACCTAGTCTTATAAGGGTACTACAACCACTTAGACTTTGCTCATTGAATACTTAATGCTGAAATTGAAAATCCTGATGACATGGTTTCTATCCAGTGAGAGACAAGATACGCAGCCTGTCCTCTAAAAAGTTCTGAATGGAATATAAGAATATAAGCTTGGCACCATTTGACGTCTCCTTGTCATTCAATAGTATCACAATTCACATTAGCAAATCTGTTGAAAAGCCTTGAAATTCTATCCTGCCTTGATGTGCGTTAACAACTTCAGGAACCATATTCTGATACTGGGTCACTAATTTCTCCATGAACATCTTCTCAGACATTTTGAACATACTAACAAGGCTAACACCTTTCCTTATCAATTCCTTTGACATCAAAATATGCAGAACAGAACACCTAGGTATAATCCTTTTTTCCAGGCTAAAAAGTAGAAGATTTGGATTCTTGGAAATCACAGAAGGCTTTATATTCAATTTGTTCACATAGAAATTCATCAATTTTCTTATTTTCTTCTCCGAAACAGTCATACACATGGGTTGCAATTTAAATGCCAGAACAATCTCATCATTTGACAAACCAAAATTTCTGTAGGCCTCCAACTTTTGATCCCAGAGTGTTTTGTTCATTGTTGCCATGGTACGAATAGCTAAAACAAATAGAAGTTTAGTTGGATCAAAACCCAATTTCTTAACTTCACAAATAATCTCACTCAATCGATCAATCTTCAGCAGCAATGATTTTGGCTGAAGCAAGAACATCTTTATTATCAAGGACTCGGGAACCCCATTGTTTGCCAACAGGTGTATGTTTGGCTCAATCATCTTTTCCAGATTAAATTCAAGAATACCATAACATGCCCTTATTGCTTTTTGGACATTCAAATCATTTCCAACAACACGCCTAAGGACCTGAATACAAGGCATAATTTGGTTTTCCAGACTCCTCCCCAAAATGTAAGGCTCCGTTGACAAAATCTTTGCAACGTCCAGCTCAGAAAACCCTAAGGACTTGAAAAATTCCAACTTTGGCTTAAAAGTTTTATGCGCATTGTACAATAACAACATGGGCCGCTTTGTAATCAAACTAGCTAGCTGTTCTTCACTAAAACCATTCTCTCTAAAGAACTCAACAACTGTTTTTGCATCAGCTTCAAGTACTCTAGAATCCTTGGTAAGCATTTTGGCAAGGCTGGTGCCAGAAATCCCCAAAGACTTAAACAATTCTAAATTAGGCTTAAGGTTATTCTCCAAATCACCTAAAAGCAAAAGTGGACGACTCGTGATTAAATTCTTGATGTGGGTGAGCGTCAAACCATAAGCTTTAAGCAAGTTGAGGACTAAGTCAGGGTTACCAGAGGTCTCAATTTGTAGCTTCTTAGAAGCTGAAATGGATGATTCTAAGGAAAGCCCACATGATTTTTGGAGGTAAGAGAGTGTAAGAAATTGAGGCAATCCAGAGTTTAAGGTGTTGCAGTTAAGTTTGGAAGAAGATGTGGAGTACAAGTAGCCATTGCTCAGTGTGAGTGCTGAAATTTTGCGCCTTGTGTGTGACAGTTTTATACAAAATAACCGAATCATTGGAATTTGGAGTGAAATTAAGAAAGCAAATAAGGAAAGAATGATCACCTTTTTGTCTTGTTGATTATGTTTGAGTTTGTTTCTTGGAGCTATGGCTTCCCTGTTTCCGTCTCTGGGTAGTTGGTTTTAGCAAATAACCTAAAGCTATAAGTTCGTGCAGGCGGAAAAATTTTTTTTATGGCCTTTCTAAGGTAATTGGATTCAGACTTTTGAGCGTTAATGGGTTTAGGCCCGAGTCAGGATATGGATAATATCCGGCTCGACCCATATAATTCATCCGGCCTTAATTCCATAAATTTACCATTTTATAAAACCCTAAACGCTAAAGCCCTGCTCTCCTCCTTTCTTCCTTCTGTCCCTTCAGCCGATAACACGCAACGGAAGGGAAAGGCTAATCCTTTTTGCTATTCTTAAGCCATGGCGCTGCATTTGCTATACGAGTCGGCGTCTGGTTACAGTCTCTTTCTCGCTAACGGACTCGATGAAATTGGGCAGAACACCGAAGCTGTCCGCGCTTCCGTCGCGGATCTTAACCGTTTTGGCAAAGTGGTTCAGCTCACTGCTTTTCATCCTTTCGAGTCATCTCTTGACGCGCTGAATCAGTGCAATTCAGTATCTGAAGGTATTTTTGCATAAACGTACCGTTGTGTTCAAGTGTTGAGCTTTCTGTTGTGGTTTTTATGGACAATAGGAAAACTTAAGTGGGTATGGTTTGATTTGTTATATAGTTGGTTTTGTGGGAAAGTAAGTTGTGGACTAGTCCGGAATGGTGTTAGCTTGGAAAAAGTTGCTTTTTTTTATTTTGGCTTGAATATTCTAGTTTGCTTGGAATTCGTTCATTGTCATTCTTGAGCTTTTATAGTTGCTTAGACAACTGCATTCTTTAAATTTAACTTATTCTTTGTTCTGAGCTATTAATTTTTTCGTTTCTATGTATTTTTGTTGCATTTGCTTTATGTCTAATGTAAGATAAACTTTTGAGGTTATCTTCCCTTTGATTTTAGCTTGTAACTATGCATCTGCGATTTGTCTTTGCCTTTTTTTCTGTTTGTAGTTTTTTAGCATGTTTTTATGTTTCAACAGCTTAGCTTTGTTATAACATCCGAGTTTTAGAGACATTGCAACTTGTTGCCCATGATGCTCAAGAATGAAAAAAGAAAATAAATTTCATTTTGTTTGTTAAGATGTCCTGGTTTGGAAAACTATAGGAGGGGGAAATGGGGTGTGTCAATTGGTTTTTATCCAAAATAGGTAACCACTTCCTTGGTTCGGATCTCACTTTTTTTCTTTTTTTTTTTTTTTGTTTTAATTTTTAAAGGGGTTTGTGGGGGGGACATCGTTTTGCAGATTTCATCATCCTAGAGAGTAGAAATTGCTCTATTTGGTACTTACTTGAACTTCTATTGTTGATATAACTTTGGTTTGCTGTATATCTTTGTGTTTGGTTTGCTATATATCTTTGTGTTTTAATTTTCAGGGCTTATGACAGATGAGTTGAGGAGCTTTTTAGAACTTAATCTCCCAAAAGTTAAAGAAGGTAAGAAGCCAAAGTTTAGTTTAGGAGTTGCTGAGCCAAAGTTGGGGTCCCATATCTTTGAAGATACAAAAATTCCTTGCCAAAGTAATGAATTTGTTCTTGAGCTTCTTCGTGGTGTACGTCTGCATTTTGAAAGGTTCATCAAGGATCTAAAGGTTTGTATTTCTTCACCTTTATTTTTCAGTTCAAAATTTTCCTGCATCAATAATTTTTTTTGAGATACCTGGATGTATCTCTTACAAAATTTCTTTTTCTGTTTCCCCTTCCACTTCCTCCCAACCTTATCTTCTATAGCCTGGTGACTTAGAGAAAGCCCAGCTGGGTCTGGGGCATAGTTACAGCAGGGCAAAGGTCAAGTTCAATGTCAACCGAGTTGACAATATGGTTATTCAAGCAATTTTCCTTCTTGATACCCTTGATAAGGATATCAATTCCTTCTCAATGAGAGTCAGGTTGGTTGTTGATTTATGCTTTTGACCAATGCTTGTACTATTATTTAGTCAGTTTGTATTTCCTCTAACTAACTCCTCACTTTCTGCAGAGAATGGTACTCTTGGCATTTCCCTGAATTAGTGAAGATTGTCAATGATAACTATCTCTTTGCAAAACTAGCAAAGTTCATTGAGGACAAGGCAAAGTTGGCTGAAGACAAAATCCCTGAATTAACAGACATACTTGGAGATGAAGATAAGGCAAAGGAGGTTGTAGAAGCTGCCAAAGCATCAATGGGTAGAATGCACATATCTTTGTTGCTTATGCAACTACTTGTCAATCTGATCTCATCTTGTATTCATTTATTTGGTTTTCACTTGCAGGACAGGATTTGTCCCCAATTGACTTAATTAATGTCCAGCAGTTTGCTCAGAGGGTAATGGATCTGTCTGAGTATAGGAAAAAATTGTATGACTATCTGGTTACTAAAATGAATGACATTGCGCCCAATTTGGCCTCCTTGATTGGTGAAGTTGTTGGGGCCCGTTTGATTTCCCATGCTGGTAGTCTCACAAATCTGGCTAAGTGCCCTTCTTCCACCCTTCAGATTCTCGGTGCAGAGAAGGCACTGTTCAGGTGTTTTATATATTGCCAATATTTTTTAACTTTGATAGAATTTCTTCTTGTTATCTTAAAGTATTCATTTTTTCTACCTAGTCTCAATAATTCCCAAATGGATCAAACATCATCTCTGTGCTTCCTTGGATTTTATTCTTGACTGTGTTGTGATGCCTTCCCCCTAACTATTATATTTAGGGCATTGAAAACCCGAGGAAACACACCAAAATATGGTTTGATCTTCCACTCGTCTTTCATTGGTCGAGCTTCTGCTCGAAACAAGGGACGCATGGCTCGCTATCTAGCAAACAAATGCTCTATAGCATCTCGCATCGATTGTTTTGCAGGTAAATCCTGGCCTGTTAGCAATTTGTCTTTCTATTTCATTTGTACCCCTGTTTAAAACTCACATTTTATCTTGGTTGTTGCAGACAGGGGCACTACCATTTTTGGAGAGAAACTAAGAGAACAAGTTGAGGAGCGATTAGATTTCTATGACAAGGGAGTTGCACCTCGTAAAAACATTGATGTAATGAAAGCTGCTATTGAAACTGCTCAAAATAAAGGTGTGCATCTAAGTAAAAACGCATGTCGGTTCTCCCCTTGCAAAAAATTCAGTTTCTTTGGGTGTTTGGAGGAAAGCATAACATTGTATTTTCAGTTGCATTGTAGCTGTACAAACATTGCTTTCTTACTAATCTTATGTGGCCGAGCCTAGAAATTTTTCTGTTCATGTGTATTGAATGATTTAAGACAGCAGCCTATTGCATTGCATTAACAATTTAGCATATTAACTGATTATGTTGGATGCTACAGATGATGATATGCAAGTAGAAGTACCAGTTTCAGCAAAGAAAAGCAAGAAAAAGAAGTCAAAATCTGAGGCTGCAGAGGATGGTGAACCAATGGCTGAGGATAAACCGACGGTTGCTACAAATGGAGATGCTTCAGAGGATGCTAAATTAGAGAAGAAGAAAAAGAAGGAGAAAAGAAAATTGGAGCAGGAGCAGGTTGTGGAGAACTCAAAAGGCGAAAATGGTGCTGATGCTAAGCAGGATGAAGCTGCCAAGAAGAAGAAAAAGAAGAAGAGTAGAGAGGAAGATGGGAAAGATGTGCAACCTGCTGGTGACATCAAAAAGAAAAAGAAGAAGAAGAAATCGAAAGGTGAAGATGATGAATGAATTTTTACAAATGTATCAGACTTGCTGGAGCAATATTTTATCTGTGACTATAGTTTTGATTGTAGAAGTGGGCTTCTTTTCTCTGTTATTAAAATGAATTATAAAAAGATTAGGTGTCTTTAGAACTTCGATGAAATATGCAACTGTTATCCTAGCTTCATTTTGCGTTTTGTTATCTCAAGTGTCAATGAGTGGTCTTAGCATATGTTGACTGATGCAAGTTTGGCCACTCTATCCTCGGGCATTAAGCGGCCTTAATATTCAGTGCTTTCCACGGTTATCGGGATCATGCTGCCGCTAACTGGTATGTTGGGAGCAGTGTTTCGGACCAGTGAAATTGAGAATTGAACAAATGATCAGTTCGACTAGCTTTGAATTGATTTTTAAGGTAATTTTTATATTTTAAAGTATTTTAAATACATTTACATATGTTTTTAATATTTTTTATTTTTTAAATTTTATTTATTATTAAACTAGTTCAACTGGACTTGGAACTCTTGAATCAGTCAACTAATGGATTCATTGGCCGGTTTGATTTTAAAAACACTGGATGGGAGTTCAAATAGTCAAATGGTTTCTCTTAGAACTGCAGAGTCGTTTGATGGGTCCAAAGTCACAGATACTGCCAACTGCGGAATGTCAGCACCCTGTACCATATGTTGCGTACCCACTGCTTTACGGTACATTCTGTGTGAATACGGTAGGACGCCTTAGTTGGAAGCAAGAGCATACATTAGATTCAATATTTTTGGTTTTTCATCCCATTCAGCAAAATGTTTTTCTCTCTCTCTCTCTCTCTCATATTTAGGCGTTTCCCAAAAAGATTATATTCAACTACTGGTAGTTCGGGGATGATTCATTTATTAGCTCAGAAGTCGTTACTGGATTTGACGATATTACGAGTCAGAATCTTCTCAAGGACGCAGAGAGGCAATGGGGTCAAGAGGTGTTGAGGTCTCTGTTTAATGATAGAGACGTAAATCTAATATTGCAAATTCCCTTGAGTAACAATGGTGGTAGAGGATCATGGGACGTGGACGTGGGACAGGAGAGCTCACTATACGGTGCGTAGTGGGTGCCGAGTTTCAAGTACTAATAATGTATCTGTTGTGGATGAAAGGCATTCCCTCTTCTGGAAGTCTTTGTTGGTGCTGCCTAAGGTCAAAGGTTTCCTATGGAGGGCTTGCAAAGGTATTCTCCCAACTAGAGAGGGCATTGGTTAAGAGAGGGGTGGATGTATCTGAGGTTTGCCCGGAATGTGGCAAATTGAAAGAAACAATCTTTCAGAGTCTGGTTTCATGTCCCTTTGCCAAAGATAGTTGGCTATTATCCAGTATGGGCTTTTATTAATTTAATATATGTTATTCAATCTTAAGTTGTTCATATTAAATTTATTTTTCAACATGCTTTACACAAAATACTTCTTTTTCAGATGTTTTTATTCAAAGGCAAGCTAATGAGTTAGCTCATAGGTTTGCTAGAATGTTAAATTCCATGCTTCTCCAATGTACTGGTATAAGCCTCCAAGTCTCATACTGCCTTTGTTATTATCTAATAAGTTGCAGTAATGAAGTTGAGTTTTTCCTCAAAAAAAAAAAAAAAAAACATGTGTTACTCATTAATAATTTCAAGTTTAATTTAATTTAAGATTTGTATTTGTACTAGAATTATTAATATTTAAAATTTTCATATATGAAATTGTCAAAATCAAAAGCTTATGATAAAATTACAAAAAAAAAAATTTTAAGATTCATGTGTATTTTTGCCATAATAATGTCAAAAAAGAGAGAGAAGTAAAGTAGATAAACATTTCATTTGATCTAGTTTGACTTATGTAAATTTTATTTTTTTAAAATCTAAATTGAACTTAATTTTGATGCAGTAATATATAAACTCAATCCGATTATATTATTATAATAATCATTTTGTTATATTTATTTATGTAAGCTACATTTCATGCCATAAATATTTTTATTATTTGAATATTTTTGCATATATGAAATATATTATTAAAAAATAACACAAAAAATACTTATTAAGTATTTTTATTTTAATTAATTTTTATTAAAAATTGAATTTATTATATAAAATAAATTAATCAATCAATCAATTAAAAATATTATTTATATAATTTTTTTATTTTATCAATAATATTGTATAATTTTTATAATATTATATATAATATAAATTCATTCTGATTAAATAATTCACTGCTTCTTATTTGAGTTGATGGAAATTTTCTCCCACTTAACTGAGCTTAGATGGGATTTGAGCATTACATTTTTCTGTAGTCAAGTAAATTGGGATAAAAATACACTTCAAACTTGACTTAATTGGTTGTTTATATGATTAAAATTTTTTTAATCTTTAGTTCAACTCTTTTTGCCCGATATAATATGATAAAAAAAAAAAAAAAAAGGAAGTGGGGATAAAAGGGTAATTTCAAGTGAAGAGTGGGTGTAAAATAGTAATTTGGCGAGGAAGGGTGCGAGTGTTTGAATCATTGGAAGATCCGAACGGGGAAAAGCACCAAACCTTAACCTTCCCCCTCTCGTTTTTGTTTTTGTTTTCTTTTTCTTTAAAAAAAAAACAAAGTCAATGGCGAGCAGCTCAGCCATGAACTTGGAAGATGTGACGTCTGTGGATCTAATGACGGAGCTTCTCCGTCGTATGAAGTGCTCTTCTAAGCCTGACAAACGCCTCATTCTCATCGGTATCTCTCTCTTTCTCTCTTTACAACCACGTGCAATGTCAACTTCTTTTCTGTATTTTTAGAATAATTCTGTCAAATTAAATAAACGCTGCATTCAGATCCCAGAATTGCCTATCTTTTTTGTGGATATTATATGGTTCTGCTGCTCTGTTGGATTGAGGGGAAAGTGTTAAGGGTTAATACAGTTAGAACTTGGAACTTAAATTATTGCCAATTTATTTCGGCTAGTTATGGATACCGTTCCTAAAGGTGCAGAATTTCTTCATTAACTTCCTCATAACCCTCGAAATCTTAAGTCATGGAATAATTAATAAAAAAAAAAAAGAAAGGCCGCTCTTTTGTTCATTCCATATTATTTTATTGTAGAAAGGCACAAACTGCTACAATTGCTTTATTTTTACAATAAATTTTTCAGATTCCATGAAGTACAGACAACAGTACACTGTAAAAATTTCAACTTTTTCTCGGTACATGTCTTTGCTGATTTCCAGATAATTGGATAAATAGTTATGTTTTTCTTTCTCGTATGCTTGTGCATAGGCAATACCATTTGATAGTTCAACTCAGTTTTCGAGTTATAAATAGGAGTTAAACTTAGGGCTATCTTGATTGGCTTTGTTTGTAGTCTTAGGTTCAAATCCATGACATGCATCTTAGGAATATTTACATGCTTTATATTGTGCAATGGAAGGTCTGAATGTGCACTTCACCCATTATGGCCGCAAATGCATGTTTATTTGTTGTAATTGTAAGTTTGTGTGATTTGCAGGTCCTCCGGGATCAGGTAAAGGTACTCAATCACCAATCATTAAGGATGTGTACTGCTTGTGCCACTTGGCTACTGGTGATATGCTGAGAGCTGCTGTTGCTGCCAAAACTCCTCTTGGTGTTAAGGCGAAGGAGGCCATGGACAAGGTTAAATTGTTCATATATTGTTATTTTCCATTATCCATCTTATTCTCTTTCTTCAAAATTTTGCTGCCATTTTCTAATGCAGTGTTTTGTGGTTTTCTCAGGGAGAACTTGTTTCTGATGATTTGGTTGTTGGCATTATAGATGAAGCAATGAAGAAACCTTCATGTCAGAAAGGTTTCATTCTCGATGGATTTCCTAGAACTGTGGTCCAAGCTCAGAAGGTATCATTCTCACTATATATATATATATATATATATATATATATGTGCAAGTACTTTGGGTTTATTCAGTTGATTTCTTTATGTATGTTCCTAACCTTGTGCCCTTTTGACCATGTCCAGCTTGATGAGATGCTTGAAAAACAGGGAGCTAAAATTGATAAGGTGCTCAATTTTGCAATTGATGATACTATTTTGGAGGAAAGAATTACTGGACGCTGGATCCACCCTTCAAGTGGTAGAACCTATCACACTAAATTTGCACCTCCAAAGGTTCCAGGCATAGATGATGTAAGGCAACATGTGTAATCCTCATTTTATGTATTTTGGATGTGAAAAATGTAATCAAATGGTTCTAGAATGCATATGGAGATAACTGGTTAAATTAGTTGATTGTTTCCTCATGTAAAGTGGTCTATTATGGTAATTATTGGAGAGTAAGAATTCTTCAGCTTGTGGTATTTTGGGCTGATGCCATATGATTTAAGCCTAGGATAGTTTTGATCAGTCTATTTTGGTGTCTGAGGCAGTTCCCTACTTGAATATTTGCAGCATATCTGATTGATTATCTAGGATTTAGTTCAAGTTCTTAGATGTGCCATGTCAACTGTAAGGGTTAAACATCTGACGGTAGTCAAGCTATCAATTATTCATCTAGGCCAGGATGCTTGATTAACATTGTAGATAGAACTCATACAAATCATTTATAGCTATATCATTTAACAACTCATCTTTGGCCTTACAGCCATCAAATATTTTTCAAACCTTGTATAAATTTTAGTGATCCTTGTATATTTTATTGTGTCTTAGACAATTGTTACTGGTGTATATGCTTGCCATAGTGATCTTTGTAATATCTATACATCTGTTGTTGCAAATTAGCAGGTCAAAAGCTTGTTGATTAACTTGTCCTTTTTCCTTTCAAGGTAACTGCAGAACCTTTGATTCAACGTAAAGATGACACTGCAGCAGTTCTTAAGTCAAGGCTGGAGGGATTTCACAAGCAAACTGAACCGGTATGCTGTAATTTTATTTCAGTACCTTAAGTGACATCAGATACGATTAGATTGAGTCACCATGTCATGTTTTTTTTTTTTTTTGGGGGTGGGAGTGGTGGTGATAGTTTCTAGTTGTTAGTATCTCGGCAGAATAATTATGCCTGTTAAACTATGGTGGGTGAGAGAGGGAGGGACAAATAAATAAATAGGGTACGCACTTCTGAAAAGCTTGCCTTAGGGTGATGGTAAATATGCCTTTTTGTAGTATGTTTACTTGCTATTTTTTATAGCATTAGAGATTGTGCAGCCTGAGTCTTAGGGGTATTTGGATTAGTAGTTGTGAGCGAGTTGCTGACATTTTTGTAAACATTGTGGCGATTGTATGTACGAAATAACATTCAAAAGAAACAGATGCACCCACCTTTCTACGGTTAAGGCACCTAGGGCCCTCTCCCCCAGCGCATGCTTAGCACCTCAGGTGTGCCTTTTATGGTTCATTCAAACTGGACATGAATTACTCTTCGTCTATGTTGTGTGTGGGGCGCACTTAATTTAGTCTCCGAAGTTATGTAGTAGGTCTGACTTTTTTTTGCCACATTGATTTAAGCTGTTTGGTCTGGTTATACTATATTTTACTGTTTGTTTGTTTACTTTGAAAATCATAATGGGTTTTAAACATTTGAAATGAAGGTAATTGACTACTATAAGAAGAAGGACGTTGTTGCAGAGCTTCATGCAGACAAACCTCCAAAAGATGTCACAGCTGAGGTTCAAAAAGTGCTTTCCTCATAAAATTGGGCCCTTTTTTAAGCACGATGGGTTTTTTTTTTTGGCAAATTTAATGGATTTTTGTTCTCATATGTATTTTAAACATGCTGATCCTCTTGCTTCCCTTTTATTTTGACTGCAAATGCCGGCTATCCTCCTCTATTGAGGTATTTAACTGAGTTCACATGGAAATAAAGATACTACAACTTCAATTTTATCTTCTTGTTCTGCTGCTCCGTGTGTTTTCTTTTCTAGTGACCAGAGTCAGCTGCTTGGTTTCTTTAATGTGGTTATCTTAGAATTATTGGGCTTTCTGTTGTTGCGCTTCTATAATTGATTAATTGTTGAACCATCGCGATGATAAACCATGTTTTTTGCTAGCCCATGCCGAACACCTTTCACATGTTAAGTCGGGGCTTGAGAAATTACTGTTTCCTATTCCCAGAAATGATGGCAAGCAGCCAACACCAAAATCCTTTTCCTTGTCAACATCTAAGCCCATCTAACAACAGTGAATCGATCTACCTGACTGGGGCCATGAACAGTGTACTATACATAGAAGCAGTCTCGTGAAACATGTATGATGGGGCTCAACATTCACCTTCTGTTCATGTAGATTTGAGCAATGTTGTTAAAATCATACCTCTTTACTGAATTGGTCCACTGGTTAGTTTTTAGTTTGATCCATTCAATCAAGCTGGTTTAATAAGTTATTTTTTAAATATAATATGATTAATTAATAAAAAAATATTTTTTAATATTTAAATTGAGTAAAATAGTGTAATTTATAGAAATTTTAAAATTTTTTATATAGCAATATAGTTTTATGTTGAATAAATTAATGTTGATTGTGATTGATTTTTAATCTCTAATCAAATTAATTATAAATTGATTCTTGATTTTATCAATTTAATCAACTGATATAGTCCGGTTGAAAATATTGACTTTGCGAATTGTCCGGGGAAGAGCTTTGGCAAAAGGTCAGTTTCGGTTTGGAATTAGACTGGGTCAAGAGTCACCAGTTTTGAACCGACATGAAACTGGAGAAAAATAGATTCAGTCCATATAATCGCAATTTAGAGGATTAATAAAATCGAACCAAACTAGTGGTCCGGTTCAATTTAGGGTCATAATTCCTGTGACCTTAGCTTAGAGGATCTGACCTAATGGTTTTGATTCAATTTAAAGCCGAACTGCAAAATTAGTGTCATGTAATTTTTTTTAGAATACTAATCTTTTTTCCCTTTTAAACGAAGCCCAATTTTGATGTGTTTTTTTTTAAAAAAAAAAAACTAGAATAAATATTTTTTTTAAACAAATAATTATTAGCCAATTCGAACCAGAAGTAGGATGAACTTAGATTCTTCCTGAACAGGCCAAGTCCCAGTTCATAATCATGATTTACATTGAATCGGAACCACTGATTTTTGAACCGGAACTCGCAATTCCAGCCAGTTTGCCAGGCCTCGACAGGCAAGTTTATATCCAATCCCAAAATAAGAATCATGAGCAAACTGACATAGAAAAAAATATGAAGTTATAACAAAATATACTGAACTTCTATGCATTAAAAAAAAAATAAAAAGAAAAAAAAATCCCCAAATAGATAATAATTTCCACAGGCGCATCATATTGCATTCAAGGTAACATATGAGTACTCTAATAAAAATACTTATACAACATGGATGAGGAAGCGAAAAAAGTACAAATTGCTGCCATCTGAGGCAACGAGACTATCATTTAGAACAAAAATACAAAAGTCGTAAATGGTTTGAGTCTTTATATTATGAGTATTGAAACACCAGAAGAACATGGATGCAGACATCTACATGTCAACCTTGATCTTAGAATCCAGGTCAGAGAACTCCTGAAAGAAGGCCTTGAAATGCTCATAGGAATGCTTGACGTCATCAACAGCACACATCTCTCTGATACTGTGCATCGATAATTGCGGGGCACCTACATCGACTGTACGAATCCCCACTCCACTTGCTAGGATGGGTCCAATGGTTGAACCACAGGGCATGTCATTGCGCACAACAAAATCCTGCATTCAGTGGGAACCTCTCAAATAATTAGTTTCATCCATCAAGCGAATTCCTACCCCACAAAAGATAATAATTTTACAGCAGAAGCTTTCTTGCCAATGGCAATAACTTCTTAATGTAATTGAACCACAAACAATTGAGAGCTACTTTTCTTTTTATTATTATTTTTATGGAAAATTCATTTCATTCAATGAATATGCTATATTATTCAGAACAAAGTTTCATCTTCCTAGTACTAGAATGTCTTGCACACGTTCCTCCAAATATCAAATGATTAAATGATCACAAAATCCATTAAAAAAAATGCTCTTTAAAATGTGGGTCTCATGAAAAACGAAATGGACATTATTATGCCGCAGTTTCTATATAGCACATGAAATGAATTCAAGGCAACGAAATGGTAGCCCCTTGTGCATATCATAGAATTGTTAACCTCCACAATAGTCAGATAAGAAAAAAGCTTCTACCTGACCTTATTTCCTCTTTCGTTTTGGGTGGTGATAATTGGGGGGGGTTTAGAAGGGGGCCTGGCCAAGTCACAGCGCCCTTCTGTTGTGCTAGAAAAGGAAACATACAAGGAAAGGAAGGACTGGAAGAAAATCAACCTGAACAGGAAGATTATGCTTTGATGCTATCTCCCTAAATATGAAGGAGGTGACGGAATTGGTTGCATAGCGTTGGTTCGCATTGTGTTTGATCACCAGACCTCCATGCATCTTGGGTTGATGATTCTCCTCGTGTCTATCCTGAGAAATAACATACAACATATTATAGATTAGAGCGACTGAGTTAACAAATTATCTATATGAAACTCAGAATATTTGAGAAATGTACCATATAATTGGGATGAAGGGCATGAGCCATGTCGGCAGATACAAGGAAACTCCTCTGAATTGCTTTACGAGGCAACTGAAAAGAAAATGGAGGAGAAAAACCAACTATGTTTATATGTGACAACACAAATTAATGAAACTGAGACAATGCTAGTAATATACTATCATGCGCATGCGTGTGACTTTGATGAGAATCCCTTGATTTTTGTTTTAATGACATGCATATTCAACACATGGCCCCAACCAATATTATAACCACTGTCTAGGAGAACAGAATAAAAACTATCTTAGTCATGAATATTAGCCAAGAAAACTAGATGCACCATTTCAGCAATCTTAGTTAACTTTCTGTATCCTAATTTCCCAACTATAATATAAACTAGAATTCAAACACTTCTAACTGCCTCTTGAGAGAAGCAGATTTGTTTGAGAATAGAAAAGGAAACACCTTGGAATCTGAGTTGAAGGAGTTTGTGATCCGTGATAGAGCATCTAACATGACTGGAGACCCAGCTCCTTGAGCTGAATCCGATCCGACCTCCTCATGATCGAACAATGCCACCATTCTAACACCACTCTCATCCTCAATATCACTTTCTGAAGATGTAGCATCTATCAACGCCTGAAATGCAAGAAACAAGTATAAATCAGCTACAGCAGATTGATATATAAAATAGAATTGTGGGGGTGGGAGATTGGTGATGGAAATTTATATCAAAGTGGGTGGGAGATTGGTTATGGAAATTTATATCAGAGGGGATTTATATATGTATGAAGAGCATCATAACTGCCATTGTCCTGCTCCAAGGTATAAAATAAGCTCTTCAGGTGATTTGAAACACAACCCCCCCCAAAAAAAAAAAAAAAAAACCCAAAAACAGGCACCTAAGCACTACAAAGAATAAATTATTACACTTGCTTCAAATTATTAAAGATAGCATTAGATACTTATGCTGTTAACTAGGAACCAACTGAAGTGCCACAATTCAGTTAATAAAAAATACAATCTAAACAGCTTGGACTCAAAGAATTCAAGTCCACATATTCAGCTGAAAAATGCAACTCTAGCCACTTGACTCAAAACATATTCCATACCAGAGCAATAGAATTCAATACAAGAAAAATGATTGCTCTGAAACAGAGAACATTAGATCTCATGATCACAAGATATAATGGCAAAGCAAGAACAATCAGACTGGGGTATTGGACCCGCTATCGCAAAAAACATGTCTTAAACCCACATATACAACCCAACAAACAGCATCATATGGATACACATACCTTTAGAGAGCAAAATGACATGCAAAGATTGTCGAGCCTTCCAGAAAAGATGAATTCTTTAGCAGCACCAGCTATCACACTTGGTTGAGTATCGCATGCTTGCAATTCAAAATCAGATATTTCGTCTGGCTTGCAGCCAATCTGACTTGCAATCATCTAAAAGAAAAGAAATGTAACAAATCACATTCAAAACATTATCCAAAATCGTTGCATATCAAAGCTCAAATAATCAAAAACCTTAATTCCCTCACAAAAAGGGGGGAAAAAAACAATGACACAAAAGAAGACATCATTAGTTTTGAAAGTTACCAACCTCTAGCAGAAGCATGTGATGCTTTGCGGAGTCATTCATAGATTTCTTCCCAGCAATTTGATTTTCACTTCCAACAGGACCATTTTCAGCAACCACTTTATTGAGCTCTGCCTGTGAAAAGCAATTTATCAAACAAAGAATGACAACAAACAATATATTGCAAAAGACAATACCTACATGATAAGATATTTACTTAATATTTAAAATGGGTTCAGCTCGAGCAGTGTTCAGTTATTCTATTCAATGATTCATAACATGCTTTATAGATACATGTACAACAAATTCACAATTTGAAAAAAATGCTACACATATGTCCTGCTACATATATTTGGCTACGCCAGTATGAGTACATCGACAATATGTTGCATTACGTAGATGCCGATATGGTTTCATTATTATATGCCGGTAGCCTAGAAAGCTATCAGCAGTTGTCAGCTTAAATAAATGGCTAAATATAGCTAGCTTATTTATTAAAATTAGATAGCACACCAATAATTTCCATTCACAAAGTATTAATTAGCCATCAAAGATTAAGCATTGGACAAAAGTCAACAGATTATATGCTTTTTGTAGGGTCAAGCCTTGGGAATAAGTGTAGGCTCAAGAACAACTTGATAAAAATAGATCTGGTCATTACAACTGGTTTTAGACAGTCCAAGAAATCTAGTGGTTAAAAGACATGCACGTCAAGAATAATTACAAAAGTTAATATGATGAAAAGCATCATTTCTCATGAAGAATGCAAATTTATCCCCAGGTTGGTACTGAGAACCAGGCAAACCCAATTCTAAGCAAAAATGCTACAAAATAACAAAAATAGCATGGGGTCATGGTTGATGATAATACTCCTAAAATTATTGCTCTTGAGTCTTGAAGGCTTAGCTTTTCTTTTACATTGATTGCTTGTTCATCTGATGCTAACTTTGCCTCAATTTTCGTTATTTAAATTATATTAACTGATAACACATTTTCCTAAACGAGTCTGGAAAAGTAATCAAAGCAAACTAAAATGAAAGTGCAAAAAGTGTGTAAAAGTGAAATTTGAAGGCCACCTTAACTGTAGTTGCCAAGACAGGAAGAAGATGACTCTGAGTGTTCACCTTAAATCCATCGGTATTAACGTTCCTGCACACATCACACAAAATGTCACAACCCTGAGACTTCTTAACCCCATAAAGATGAGAGAGTATCCAACTGAGAATGAGAACATACAATCCTAAGACTTTATCCCACAAAAAGTTATAAAAAAATTATATCCAAAAAATACCCAAGTAATAAATAGACTTTTGGAAAAAAAAAAAAAGCCAATGGCAAAGTAATTTATCCAGAAGTAGAACCTGTCCAAATGAATAGCTAGGGTGGGAACACGCATAATAGGCTCCTCGATTCTAACCAGATGATGCGAGTAAGACACAAAGCCATCTTTTTCTTCTCTTACTATCACCCGTCCAGCAACAGTCAAATCACGGTCAAACCATGTATGCCATAAACCACCCCCATATGGCTGAACTCCAACCTCTAAATACCCACCTTTAGTCACCTGGTTCCATCAAAGATTACAAGATCTCGAAACGAACCAACAATTTCTCAAACTTTCAAGATTAACATGAAAAAATAAAAAAGAGGAGCAAATGTAACCTTGGAAATAGGTTTCAACTTGATGCAAGGACTATCAGTATGAGCACCAATCACATAAAATCCATTGCCGGCAACATATCTAACCACAAGATTTCACCATGATCACCAACATCTTAAACTTAGTGTATCTTTATATCTTTAAAAACTAAAAAACAATCATACTTATGACCAATGGCGAAAGCAACAATAGTAGAGTGATTCCTAGTGAAAAAATATCGCTTGCCAGCCTCAAGCTTCCAATCTTCCCTCTCAGAAACTTGCACGTATCCCGCATTTTTCAACCGCTTCTTAGCCTCATCTTAACCAATCAATCGCAAAAAGGACACAGTGTGATTAATTAAATAAATTCCGAGATTTTCTAAGGAAACAAACAGAAATCGGGAAAATAAGTGAAAAGCAAACGTAATACCAACAGCGTGGAAAGCTGTAGGAGAAGCGTTTAAGAAGTTGATGAAATCAGAGGCAACGGAGGTTCCGCCTTCAATGTTAGCTTCTGCTTCTTGCTTCCCCATTTCTCTATACTTCTTCCTCTCTTTATCGCTCGTGTTTGGGCGTAGCAGAAAAGAATTTCAATGGAGTATACATATAGGGCCTCGGCCTCGTCTACTATGGGCATCGGGCACCCTTTTCGTAAAGGACAAACCTTCAAGAGACTTCGTCCTCTCGAGCCCAGCCCCCTTCAAGTACACTGCATAGAGATAAAAAAAATATATATATATATATATATATATATATATAGATCTTTGTTTAATTATTTGTTTTTTAAAATTAATGTTCAAAGATAAAAATATTTTGTAAATTTATCAAGTCAATATATGAGATACTGATGCATAAATTAATTATATTATATTTTATTAAAATTTCGATTTTATAAAACTAATATTTCCAATGTAAAATATTTTAATAATAAAAAATATTTTATAAACTTCATTCATAATTTTTCACTAATATTTTAATAATCAAACACCTCTCTCATAATGCAGAAAATTAAAATTACAAACTATAATATACCATTTTTATATGATTTATTTTGGCTGTAATTAGAGTATAAGTATGACTATATATTATTAATAGTTCACTTTTTTTTTATGAGAATACCTTTTTATACTTTAACTGTAATATAATCTAACATGTAATTTAGAAATTTTAATCGTTAATTACAAGATATGTAACTTATGTAGCTAATATTTAGCTATGTCAAGCTATGGAGAAAAATATTGTTCTCCCACAAAATTTTATTTTTTTAGCTATGGTATGCTTCAAGGTTAGAGAGGTGAAGTGTTGTAGTGAAATTAATTTAGGATAAAATGGTAGTTGAATAAAGATAGTCAGAATTATAAATCTAATTTTATTTGAGTAGTTATAATATAATATATATATATATATATATATATATATATATATATATATATCTATGGCTTGATGTAAAATTTTAAATGAGTTTTTTCTTTTTCTTTTAGTTTTAGCATTTGAAATAATACATCAAGCCCATTAAAAAATAAAATATACTCATAATTATACATATGAAAATATTATTATTATATTTTTAATGATTTATATTTAAATAATATTTTTTTTATTTAATATAAGTTATATATCAATTCAATGTATATATCTAATATAATATGGATTTATTTAAGAATATAAACAATATAATTATTATATTAAATTATTATTATATCTATAATTATTTATATTTAGATATTATTTTTTATTTTTTTATCAATTATAATTCATAGATTTAATACGTACATTTAAATGTAACATACATTTTTCCTTAGTATCCAATGTTAAAGCATAACCCATTTAGTGATAAATAATTTTTGTTTTAAAGAAAGAAATAAGAAAAAATAAATTTACCAATATAAGCTTAAATTTTAAAGTTTCTTATTTGGACCCACGTTGGTCCACTTATCCAGGTTACTTGTATATCATGAATCCCTATATATTATGCATCATGCACTTCAAATTGAAACTCAACTCAATATTTGATCATAAAATTTATTCTTTACCACACTTATAATTGAATGCCCTTAATCACATGTGCTTTTTTACAAGTTTCACAGTATAAATCTTTTTTTTCTTTTTTTATTAATTATTTATTATTATTATAATTAAACTAAATTGATATAATATTTAGTTAATTCAATTTAGATTTTTATCATTACTTAATTTTGATTTAATTTTAATTTTTAAAAAATATTTTTATATAAAAATTAAATAAATTAAATTTCTAAAAATAAATAAATTTGAAATTTTAAAAAGTTAATATAAATACCAAAATAAAAAAAAAACTTATAAATCAATAACAACATACTTTCAATCAAAAAGTAATGTAACTAAAATAATAGCAATGTACATAAAACAAGAAATAATATATTTATAATACAACACCAATATATTTACAGTATAAAGTCAAGGTATCTCATTTATAATATCAATGTATTTTCATATTAAAAACTATGTGTTCCAACTTCAAATGAATGTATTTGTGTTTCTAAATTAATGTACGTATAATACAACATAGATGTACTTAATTAATATACATGTAACACAATACAAATGTATTTAGATATTTGAACAATAGATCTCAATAAAAAAAGTAACGTAGCTAGTAATAATAATATTTATTAAAAATATTGGTATAATTATAAATTATATAATAATATAATTATAATAATAATATAATATAATTTTATAGTAATATTATATTATATTATATTAATATAATTATATATAATATATAAAATTATAGTACATAAAAATACATAAAAAATTTATTGAAAAAAATAAAATCAGAAAAAAAAAAAGTATTGCTCACATTATACACCCACCCCTTGCACATTCATCACGTGTCAAGAACCTGATCCATATTGTTATGTGGACAGGTCCAGGATATAAATTGTCCCTGATCCAACGATCTCGATTCTGTTGTTGGTGGACTTGAAGCCGCTTAAGAACCCATGGATGATGGTCTATTCAACTTCATGTACTGCATTTTGCCCGGGAAATTCAACCAACCGCACAACCTTCGTCCCCTACTAAACGTCCCTAGGACCAAAACGCCATTCCCATTTATTCTACAATTCCATAACAGACCGAGGGCACTTTAGTCTTTTGATCGTCAACACCAATTACAGAACGTCTCCCCTGCTCTCATTCAAGACTGACAGAAGCAAGAAGAAGAAATTCAAGTTGCAGATAAACTCAAGAAGCTTTAATGGCGAGAGCAAGAAACGTCAAGAACCCATTCTTTACACTAACTCCATCACCAGTCTTTCACTTAGTCTCCGTTTCTCTGTTAACTTCTCTTTTCTTTTCCCCTAAAAAATGCCCAAGAAACCAAGCCAAGTTCTTTCCATTGTCATCAGCATCATCAAGAATACTTCCTCTCTTTTTCCTCTTATTCCTCATTTTTTTTGCTCTATTGGGCGCTTCCATTCTCACTTTTTACCCCTTTTCTCAAGACTCTGTCCAGTGTTCTTTCATGTCCCCTTCATCTCCGCTTTCACTCTCTCCTTCGTCAACTTCTTCACGCTTGCTTTTAACTTCCCTTTCTGCCTCTGCTACCGTAGATGATCATGAGCCTGCAGGGCTGTCAAAGAGTGTGTTGGTGCCGTTACCAGTGCAACGGGTGTCCGGTAGTAATATGTCGAAGGAGGAGAGGGAGTTTTGGGAGCAGCCGGATGGGGAAGGGTACAAACCATGCTTGACTTTCAGTATAGAATACCGAAAGGCGTCTGCTAGGATTTCGAAGGAGAAGAGAAGGTTCTTGGTGGTGGTAGTCTCGGGTGGATTGAACCAGCAGAGGAATCAGATTGTTGATGCTGTTGTAATTGCAAGAATTCTTGAAGCCGCCTTGGTTGTGCCTGTTTTGCAGGTTAATCTAATATGGGGTGATGATAGGTAATTTAATAGAATTTTTAGTCACTTTGATGCCTGATTGCAAATCTAGTTGTTTCTGTTGTCAAATGGCAGATTACTTAACTAACTTTGTTTATTAAGTTGCTTGTTTAACTTAAAGTTAATGAACTTTCCTGAAATTGCATCAACATTGTGATTTGGGTCGTGTTCTTTTCCATTACAAGTTCTTGATTTCTCATGGATGTACTATGATGATGATAAGTGTGTTTGGCATCATTTGCAATGTATAATTTTACTTTATTTAATATTAAGTGAAAGCGTCTTGATCTTAATTTCATTACTCTAGAAATTGAAATAATGTTTCTCAGAACTGTTATTGACTATACGCAAGTTCTGGTAGATCAATGGCCTGTATGTGACAACATTTCTTTGATCCAGAATTGTATGTCTCTGTTTATAAATCTGTTTTGATAAATTTCAGTGAATTCTCTGATATTTTCGATGTCGAGCATTTCAAGAAGGTTTTACAAGCTGATGTGCGAGTTGTATCATCCCTCCCTTCCACTCATTTGATGTCCAGACAATCCATTGAAAACCAGCTTCCGAGTGATGTTTCGCCATTTTGGATCCGTGCCAGGTTCTCGAAGAAGGTACCATTCTGCAATTTCTTTTCTTGAAATTCATGTGTTCTGTGGTTTATCTTTCAATTAAGATGCAGCTAGGTCAAATTAGAATTTGCAGTACAATGAAGAGTAAATTTGTGTACTTTTTGTGCATGAGCAGTAGACATTGTAATGATAATAATAATTTTTATTGAGTTTATGATAATAATTAATGTCTTTTAAGTTTTCCTTTCATGTACTTGTTAATGATTCATGTAGCTGAATGACGAAGGGCTTCTTGTACTAAAAGGTCTAGCCTCTAAGCTCTCCAAGAACCTTCCACCTGATCTGCAGAAACTTCGCTGCAAGGTGAGATATGGCAGCCATCAATTTAAGGATCAGAAAAGCAACCTCCCACTAAAATTCTTATTTTTCTTTGTATGCCCTGTGGATGTTTTAGGTAGCCTTCCATGCATTAAGGTTTGCAGCACCAATTCTTGATCTTGGGAATAGGCTTGCAAAGAGAATGTGGATTGAAGGTCCATACGTTGCCCTCCATCTCCGCCTGGAGAAGGATGTATGGGTCAGAAGTGGATGCCTCACTGGTTTAGGTCCTGACTTCGACAAAACCATCGCTGAAGTTCGGGCATCTCAATCTGAATACTTGACTGGAAGGTTGAACATGAGCCATACCGAGCGAAGACTTGCTGGTCTTTGTCCACTCAACGCATTGGAAATAGCAAGGTAAACACCAGAAGCATAAAGTTTAAATTTGAACAGGGCAGATTGCTTTTCCTAGTTCAAACTGAGGTTAAAATGGTTACTGAATTTTGGGGACATGCAGGTTTTTAAAGGCATTAGCTGTCCCTAGCAGCACACGGATATACATTGCAGGAGGACAGCCATATGGAGGTGATCAGGCTCTGCAGCCACTTATGGCAGGATATCAAAATATATTCACTAAGGACATGTTGACTAGAGAAGGAGAACTGTCTCCTTACATCAACAAATCTTCTGCTATGGCTGCAATTGATTTCATTGTTTCACTTAGCAGCAATGTGTTTATACCATCCCACGGGGGAAATATGGGTCGGTTAATGCAGGTAACACCATCAAAATTTAAATGCTAAGACAAGAATAACCTAGTTTTCTCACTAGTGGCTGTTTCGTTGACAGGGTCACCGTGCCTACGTTGGCCACTGGAAATGCATAAAGCCTAACAAGCGATCGATGATTCCTTTCCTTGAAGACTCCTTTCTATCAGATGCAGAATTTGGAAGTATAGTGAGGATGCTACACAGGAAATCTAAGGGCCAGCCAGAGCCAAGAAGTAACAAGAAAGATAGAGATGTGATAGCATATCCAGTGCCTGAATGCATGTGCAAACACAGCACACCAATTTTTTGATCACACACAGATGACAAGATGCAAACTCGTATACTATTTGTAACACTTTTTGCACTTCTTACTGAGTATAGATCATTATTGTGTCGCAGTCTGTTCACGGTAGTTAAGTTTTCTGTCTACTTGCAAAAGCAAGATTGTATCGCCAGAGTGACTTCTTCCCTTTGAGAATTTGTACAATCATGAGCAATTCATTGTGTATCACTGGTAAGCAGATTCATTGTTTTCAATAATTTTAGTGAAATAAAACACAAAACACTTGATTATCAATATGGAAATAGTTAGCGTCCCTAAATACAGAAAATAAAGAATATATGATCAAATTCAATAAGAAATTTAAGAAATAATTAAATGTTATCTTATTATACCGTGACTTGTCGCGAGAGAAGAAAAGTTAGAACGTTCTATCAATATATTACATATTTTACAAGTTAAACTATATCTATGTACACATACATTTTGACTTGTCTATATGTTCAATATCCTTGTCAGTATCATAATCTCTATATTCAGTAGGTTTGTCTTCCATCACCACGCGAGAAATTATGATGCCGCAAAGCAGAAGGTTTAGGGATACGTTTGAAATTGTCTTTATAGTCCACATAATAAAGCCCAAATCTTGCTGTGTAGCCCCCGAACCATTCAAATGAATTAAATAAGCTCCAATAACAATATCCTTTCACATTCACTCCGTTCCTGCACAAGGACTAAAACATGAACTAGCTAGCTGAAAAAATATAACTAACTGGCAATGTGGGTTTGTTAAATGATTACTTGATTGCATCATGGATCCTATACAAATGCTGCTGAATATAGTCAATTTGATGTGGATCATCCAGTGCTTCCACTAGTCCTCGGCTGTCGTCCCCTTTTTCAGTCACCCCCACACGAATTGCATGTGGCCTTGTCGTGTTATTAATGCGGTAAATGCAGTTATCATTCGTTGCCAGTAGCAAATCTTTCACGGAAAAGAGTAAAGCAAAACAGGCCATAAATGGAAAGAGGGTTAAAATCAGGCAACTGTACCATTTTCAGCGATGTAGATTTTAGGGCTTTTGTATTTTTGCTTGATAAACTCCAATACTTTCTGAAGCCGTTCTGCGTAAACATGAATGTCAATGTTCCCTTCAGCCTAAACATCACCAAAAATGTACCATGAGTAAATAGCACATATACTTATGATTGTACAATAAAAAAAAAAATCCAGAAATGATTGTCGTAGTGTTGGAGTTGAGATTTCTTAACTTTCGGGCAATAAATCTTCCATATTTGTCCTGTACTGCAATCACCATACATGAAGGGAAGCATTTAATTTATGGATATTATATGCACTCTTTTTTTTTTTTTTTTTTTCATGTTGCATCCTATACTTTTTTTTTTTTTTTTTTTGGAGGAAACAATAGAAGAATTATACCTGTGATATGTGCGAATTGGTCGCCAGTGTAGATTGTAGGTGTAACATCTGGATTTATTGGGATGCTTTTGGCATAAATTGATGTGTAGTTGTTCACTCCAATAAAATCAAATGTCTTTCACTAATTTTTTATCTTGCTCAGTGAAAGTGGAGCCTGTCCTTTACCAATTCTCTCATGATCCTAGGATAATCACCATATATTATTAGCTTGTTGCTGTAAAGAATTATGGACTTAGCTGAACGCATCTTTTTCGAAGCTGATTTAAGTAAAATTATTAATATCAAATCTAATAAATTCATATACATTCTCTTAATAAATTTTAAATCAAAATAATAATAAAAAACATACACTCTTACTACCTGACTTAACATCTCCTAATTTCATTAATTATTTTTCATTATTTCCAGGGTTATGTAAGGTGCTAAATGGGTCGAATTAGATCATTTTAGATTGGATTATTTTTAGGTCAGATTACTTTTTAGGTCAAGGTGATTTCAAGTTAAATTTTTATCATTTAAGTTTTTGAGCAGATTTGGGTCACCTATCAAGTCATGCATGTAAAAAGAAATCTAAATTTACTTTTAAAATTGATATTTTGAGTCGGATCGAGTCAATTATTATTCGATTTTTAAATTTGCATTTGAATTTATTTTTATTATTTATGCAATATTTTCTCACAATTTGAGAAAAAATAATAATTTTCTCTTAAAAATTATTTTGAGTCAAATTTTATATAAAAAAACTTGATTAAAAAAATTATTTTTAGTTAGATGCTTAATAAATTAAATATAATTTATTTTTGAAACAAATTACTATATATAATAAAAATAATCAATTGAACTAAGTACATATAAAATTATATTTAAGTCAGATATCAACATTTAAACTAATTTATAAACAAATATATAATGTTTAATGATAACAAATCACTAAATACAAAAAAATTTATGTATTATATAACTATTTCTGTGATAAAATTAATTTTGTTTTAATATGTGAGTTTTCTGTGATAAAAATCAAATTTATTACAATTATTATAAAAATAAATAAACTTGTGGTAAATTTCTTTTACGAATTAAATCATTTAAAATTATGGTAAATATTTAGTTCAATGATCTAAAAAATTTAAATATTTATGTAATTTTCAATCATATCCAAAGTTTTAAATTAAGTAAATTACACTCTAATTTGATAAATTAATTTTAATTATAACTTAAATCAAAATTAGAATTCAGGAAAGTACATATTTAGATTCAATTGACCTTTATATTTTTTCAATTAGTTCAATCAAATCTAAAATTAAGTTTACAGTTTAATTAATACGATTCATTTATTTTTGTTCAATTTTATTTTACTTAATTAAATTTATTATGTATTTCTATATGATGAATTAAAATTTTATATTTAAAATTAAAATTAAAAATTTTTAAATTTAAATTTATAATTCATAAAATCTCTCAATCTCTCATTTTTGTTAAGAAAACTATCTTAAAATTTTAATTTTTGTACTTTAAATAAAAAATTTTAAAACTATTTAGAATACAAATTTCTAAAAAATATTTTAAAAATAAATTACATGAGATTAATTAAGATGATACTTTATTTTTATTCAATTTATCTCATTTTTATTTAATTAAATTTATTATATACTTTTATATGATGAATTTTTTTAATTTTAAATTTATATTTAAAAAATAAAATTTCAAAATTTCAATTTATAATTCATAAAATCATTTAATCTCTCATTTAAAAAAATTATCTCAATCTCTACTTAAAAATATAAACTATTTAGAATAAAATTTAAATAATATTTTAAAAATTAATTACATGAGCTTAAGTAAGATGATACTTTTATTTTGTATTCAATTTCATCCTTTTTCTTACTTAATTAAATATATTATATGTACTACATAACGAAATTTAATTTTATATTTAAATCTATAAAATTTTAAATGTAAATTTTATAATTTATAAAATCTCTCAATATCTCATTTAAAAAAAATTTCTCTCAATCTCTCCTTAAAAAAATTAAATTTTAACGTTTTTAAAGAATAAACCATTTAAAATAAAAACTTTAAGAAACATTTAAAAACTAATTACATGAGTTTACTTAAAAATGATACTTTTTTTATTCAATTTAATTTAATTTTTATTTGATTAAATTTATTATATACTTTTATATGATAATTTTGTATTTAAATTTAAAATTTTTAAAAATTTTGAAATTTAAATTTATAAATTATAAATCTCTTAATCTCTCATTTAACAAATTTCTTTCAATTACTCATTAAAAATTAATTCATATATTTAAATAATAAATTATTTAAATCATTTAAAATAAAACTTCTACAACATATTTAAAAAATCAATTATATGATATGAATTTGAATATTCTCACAAAAATTATCATTGAAATAAAATTTGAGGATTTCATTAGTTTATTATTTAAATATATAAAATAAAATTTTATAATTAAAACATGAAACTAATGTAAAATTAACTATTTATCAACTTAAATAAAAATAAATTTTTAACATTTTTGTGAAATTTTATTTAAATTGAGTAAAAATAAAAATATTATTTTAGTAAAATTTAAACTAAATTTTGTGTCTGCTTGAACTAATTGTAAAATATAAAGGTGAATTGAGATTAAACATATACTTTACAAACTATTGATTTTAACTTAGGATACAATTTAAAACCAATTCATCAAATTATAGTGTAATTGACTCAATTAAAATTTTTGGATACAATTGAAGATTTGTGAAAATGTCTGAATATTTTCAGGTATTATTTTCAGGTATTGAGTCCAAACATTTTAATTCAAAATTTTTATTATAACAATGAGCATTCAAAATAAATTATGATATAAACTATTTTATCATAATATTTTATATCAATATATTGGTGTCAAATTTCCGTTGCCCATCAAATTAGATATACGAAATAATATTATTATAATAATATTTTATAATTGTGTGTAATAATTTTATAAAATTGATAAAATTATTTTATCATAATAAATAATTTTTATTCTTACTAAATAAGTTGTTATTATAAATAAGAAATTGTAATTTAGGCACATAAAAGACACAGTAAAATTAGTAAATTTATTAAAAATATTAAATATTAACAAGTTTTAAAAAATAAAATAAAATAAATTTAAATTTGAATTTAATTGAATAATTTAAATATTTTTAAAAATAAATTTCTTTTATTTTAATTATTCTATTAGCATCCACTCCAAGATTTCGAATATATATATATTAAAAAAAAATGAAAACAGTAATTGGTTCCAAAAACATGCTGGGTCCTGGTCCAGGAGATGGAAAATCTATAAGCTCCCACTCCAAGATTTTTCAGATGCTCTATGTCTTCCTATATATAAAGAGATAAATTACTTAGCTTTTTTTTTTTTTTACTATTAATTAAATAATTAGCTTTTAAGTACAATTATTCCTTTAAAAGGTAGAAAGAATCCTTAAAATAAATAATTAACTTACCTTGTAACGCTTATAAGAATCAATTGTAATGTCCAAATTACTTCCATCAATCACCCTACCTAAAAGAAAATGATCAATTAATTACAAAAATATTCTCCATTTCTAGACTTTAGCCATTATATATAGATGTAAAATAATTAATTAAATAATTAAAGATGAGAGATTGGCCTTGATTTTTCTCAAGAAAGGTCTCCCAGATGCTTTGGTCCTCTCCCTCCACTCCTGATAAAACATTAATTATTACACCATGTATGACGATAAGTTAAATAAATAAAAAATTAAAATGTAAATTAAGGTTAACTTCGTATTTTGTTTGTCCCTTATTTTATACTGGAAATGAACATCAATTGAAGTTAAATACTTCTGTTTTATTAATATTTATTTTTAATCCTGAATTAAAAATTAAAACGTAAATAAAATATAAAGATCTTAGGTAATTTTGTATGTATTAATCTTTTACTCTTTTGAGAATTCATAAACAAAGTAATGTTAATTAATTTTTATTTATATTTATTAAAACATTTTTTTCACATTTTCATTAAAAATGTTTTGTTTGCTTTCTGGAAAAAAAAAAAAAAGTTTTGTTTGCATGACCACAGAAGGAAGGTTCTTAGAAATATAATTAACATTTTGGGAAAAAAATTTATGTTAATGAAGAACATTCTAAAGTTCGCAAAATATATTTCACTCTTCTATATATTTATTTAATAATATATTGATATTTAAATATAACCACTCATACTGCTTAATGAAATTATCGTAATACTTTTATTCAGTGTAAAGACACTAATATTTTATTTAATATACATATTTTTATCTTATTAATTAAGTATATCCATTTAATGTAGATAAATTATTTTTAAAAAAGTACACTTTTTTTGGTTGAAATTAAAATCATACCATTTAAAAATAAATTCTTGGAAAGTTGATTTCTAAGGTAGTGTCGAAATTGATTTAAATTTTATGACCTTATCCATTCAAAAAATATTTAGCTAAACTAAAATGTAGGATCACCATCAATCCGTACTTTGCGATATTATTTGAAATTAATGTTTAGATTCAAATCTCATAACATCAATGTTTTTGAAATTGGATTAGAGATTTAATTAATTAGTTAATTGATTTTGATTTGTCAGTCTATTTTAATAGAGTTTTTTTATTTTTTTGAAAAAAATATAAAAATAATATATATTTTAAAAATTTTAAATATATATATAATATGATAAAGTAATGAAACTTATTTAAAATTTTAAATTTTGAATAAAATAGTATTTTTTTAAAAAAAAATTCACAAAATGATGTTGTTTTAAATTAAACTGCTTTGATTTATTTTTCGTTTTTAGGTAGTGTTTTCAAATTTCATTGATTTTTTTTATTTTAACCATTTTTAGATGACCAATTTTTAATACTGAATCGAACTAAACTATCAGTTGACTATTGACTTTACTAGTCTGACCAATTAATTCAATTTGATTTTAAAAATATTACATAATATAATTTCTTCCTTAAGATATTGCATAGAAATTTTTTAGGGTGAGAAGGAAAATTAAAAAAAAGTAATGAAAAGATACAAAGTAGAATATAAATAAAATAAATTAACTTTACTTTACTTGAGAATTTTTTTAAGTGAGATTAATTATGTAAACTATTTAATTTTTTTTATTTCATCTTTTAATTCTCCTTCCCCCTCCTCTCCAATTTGGTGTTAAAAATAGAGATTTAAAAATAAATAAATATAAATTATTAATTTATATTTATTTTCATTTACGTCATAAAAAACTTAAATAAAATTAACTCTCTAATCTCTATTTATATATTTTTTTTAACTTTCTCTAAGCCACTAATTTTTAGCATTTTTGATAAAAAAATCAAATTTTGAATTTCATAAAAATCAATTTTAACCTCAATTTATATTTTATTCTTTAACTCTATTTAATTCACTGCATGCAAACCCTAAAACATTGTTATTTGAAGGTTCAACTTTCAACACATAGCAAATAATTTTTAGTATTTTGATAAAAAAATAAATTTCATATTTTTCCACATTATAAAGTCATTTCAAATAAAAAAAATAAAAAAAAAACAAAAACAAAAACAAAAGCTCATCGGTCATCTATGACAAACCCAAAAAAAAATCAATAATTGATTTACCTTGCTTTACGTTCGCTTATCAAAGTCAACATTGGTCTAGCTTTTCACTCGCGCCCCGTGGCTCAACGCTATTGTCTAGACCCTACTCGACCTCAGCGTGTCATTAGACTGCATAGGGTATCAGATACAAAGTGATTTCCCGTTACCTAGCCACGAAATCCTCCCCCTCTCCACTCTCTCTCCTCCTTCAATTCTACCTTCCACCGTCTCCAAAATCGACGGCGATCTCTGGTCAGGTACGCTTATTCGTCAATCATAGGCATAAATATCTGATTTAGGAGAAATTCTTCTGTAGACGGAGTTCATGCTGAACCATTAAATAAAAAAATATTTACACTGAGTATGGATTTTGAGTATATATTAGTGAAAATTATAAGTCTAATTTAAATAAAATCACACACTTGACAGATTGTGAATAGTTTAATTCACAATCTGATGTGATGAACTGAATGCATACTAGAATTTCTCATGATTTAGGGATTGCATTTTAGGAGTTGAATCTGCAGAAAATTGCATAGTATTTTATCCTATTACTATGATTTAATTACTGGTTTATTCATCTTAGTTTTATTTGGGGATTTTGAAATGAAATTTTAGTTCAGTTTATGGTTGTAACGTACGCCGATAATGTTTGGTTTACATTTCTGAGGATTGGGATTTTCGATAAAATGATTGAATTGGATGAATGGGCAATGGAAGTGAACATTTTGTTTTTCTTGCATTTGTTTTACCTTGGAAACTTTTGTGAGTTTTTTTGGGTTTGGCTTCTTACTAAGCTATTAGTTGCCCGAATGTGGATAAGGTATGCAAAGAACAAGGCGAGATGCAATTTATGTCTATCTCATCTTAGTAAGCCTAAGAAAAGTTATGCCCGCATTTGAGATTTTCTATGCTGTACTGTTAATTTACTCCCTTTTTAACCTATGTCTATGTGTTAAGCATTGTGTTCTTTATTCTTGTGGTTTGTGACTGATTACAATTGATAATAACAGGTTCCCTTCCTGAAGATCATTTTATACCATGTTCCTCTTTTTATTTGTGGTCATGTTATGCTGATTGGACATCTAATTAGGTTTGCTACTGTTGCAGTGGTATTTGATATGGCTTCGTTCAGAGCATTCTTGAACAGTCCAGTTGGTCCCAAAACTACTCATTTCTGGGGACCTGTTGCAAACTGGGGATTCGTTGTTGCTGTATGCCTCACTACCATGACTTAAGTTTATGCAGATTATCCTTTAATATGTTCTTATTTATGTCATTTCTCTGGATCATACCAGACTCTAAATCTGTATTTTTGTGGCCTTATTACAATAGTATCTGGTGCATTTAACAGGGCTTGGTAGACATGAATAAACCCCCGGAGATGATTTCTGGGAACATGACAGCGGGTAAGTTTCTGGCTTGATGAAGACAATGAATTTTTCTCACTAGTTAATGGATAATGAAGGTTAGAACTTATAACATTTTATTCATTTCTCATGCTGCAGCAATGTGTATATATTCAGCACTGTTCATGAGGTTTGCATGGATGGTACAACCTCGCAACTATCTACTTCTATCCTGTCATGCATCAAATGAGACTGTGCAACTCTATCAACTCTCCCGTTGGGCAAAGGGTCAAGGGTAAGTAACTTTATATATGATTTCACTGATTTGTGTTAAATTACCCTATCATTCTGAATCCCAATATGCCTTCAATCATTTGGGTCTCATATGGAATAAAATTCAGAATCAATATGGCCATTTCTTGTTGTTCAGACAGAGAAGCGTCCTTTCACATAAAAATTCTAGGTAGTCTAGTCATATGACCTTTCTTCGTGAACTGTAAAAGAGCCTTCTTCCTAGTCTAAAAAGGGCACCTCCAGTATTCCACCACTAGTGACCCATTTATAGGGATGCCTCACTTTGTGATACTTGAGGAACAATTTATTCTTCCTTTTAACTATTTAGCTTATTTAAATGAACAAGGTTTTTAATTATCAGAAAAAAAATATAAAACAATATAAAAAGAAGTCTTTAAAATTAATAATAGTAAAACTTAATTTCATTGCTTGCCCAAAACTTTGACTCCCTAAGATTAACTCTTCCTGCGGAGCCACCACTGTGATAGGAATACTTGACTGTCATTGGGCACGGAAAGTTATTATGCTTTATGATATGGTTAACCTATTCCTTTCTTCTCTCTCCTCAAAACCATACATTGGTGGATCTTCTACCTTTACAACTTTAGATAGATTTTATACTGTAATATATATTGGACTAAAAAGCTAGAATTTTGTGTTAATTTGCAATAAATAATGAGCTTCAAAGTATAGTTGAATCCACCAGTTATTGTGGATGTTTCTTTTTTCTGTTGCTATTGTGGCCACCACCACCACCACTACGTAGATTTATGTTATTGTGGCCACCGTTGCAACTAATGGTGAAAGTTTAGGCAATAACCGACTGTTTTCTTACTTTAGGCTATAATAGCAAAGCTGCACTAAGTTATAATATATCAAGTCGTTAACCCATATAAGTATCGTTGTTTTCTATCAGATATATCTGATGCGTTGGTGACAATTGATCCATAATTGTGCGACAAACTGCTATTCAATTCATATATTTTTATTCCTTCAGGTACATATCATCCGAGAAATCATCAGAGAAAAAGGAGAAAGCCTCATCAGAGTAACTTGATACTGCTTCTTTGGCTACCCTTTTTGGGATTCCTATTTTGATTTTTGGAGAAGCTGATGTTAAATTTCTTCTGTTGAATTCTTTTGAGACAATTTTCATTTGATTGTACCCTTGATATAGCCATGCAACAGATGATTAAGTGAAAGCCTGGCATTTATGATTTGATGCACCTCTTCTTTCATTATGGTAAATAAGCGAACATGTGACAATGGTATAAGAAACTGCAAGCCAATTATTTTTGGAGATATTCACATTGTTTACTGCGTTGGCTGGTTAAAAAGCAAGCTCATCGTAAAACATTGTAAAAAGATCAACAATGATTGGTCGCTGCAATAGCTTATGCCAACTAGTTGAACCAGCTATCACAGAATGTTGTTGCAAAGATATGAAGCAGCAATGATCAGATAGCATAGGTCTCATCCATTGCATAAATTAGTTCATCAACAACGGACCACCTCGCTTTGCATTACCTCTTGGGTTATCTAATAATACATGGGATACAAAATAAAACGGAAAGAAGAAAAATTCATGTTCTTGTGCCCCTTAATCTGCAAAATTTTTGCACAACCATTGTAGTGTTTGGTAACTGTTTTATCTAACCACAATGCATAATCTCATTACTTGCCAGCAAAAATCAGGTAAACAGGAAGTCCCTAATTGCACTTTCTTTCATCAGCTTTTTTCTTTCGTCTTTTTTACCCTCTTGCCTCCATCTTGCTTAGATTCCTTCCTTTTGCGAGTGTCTTTTTCCTTCGATGATTTCTTTCTTTTTATGTGCAGTTCCATCTCATTATCATTTTGGATCTTATTCACGTCCTGTGCTTCAATCTTATTTTCTGTTTGCACAAAAGGAATGCTTAATCAGTAGCAAGGCAAGGCTAGAACATAAATGGTTGAGTTTTTACTTAGGGTTAACAGTAAGCAAAAAGTATCATTACTCAAATACAAAGACAAAAGCTATAGATTGGGGCAAAGCAATTTTAATAGCATAGACACATTCCTATCGAATATGAAGTAAATAACCTAGAAGAGAAATACACTTTCATAGTTCTAAACTTTCCTCAAGACAATGGAATTCCAAAAGACGATATTAACAAACGTGGCATTTTTTATTCTCGTCCACGCCAATTTATTTTCTTCTAGAGGAAGACAAGAGCACAAAACAACAAATGGCATCATTATAGAAATATATTAGCATCCCCAGCATTATATTCCATTCCATCCAGTCAGCATTTAAAAAATCATTATATACAGGCAAACATTAAATAAAATTAATCTTGAAAGAAACATCCTCTGCAAAGGAGAAAAATGATTTGAGTATAGAACCCAGATCTAGGCTACAACTTGTTTCTCTTTACAAAAAAATATTCACAAAATGTGGAGAATGGAAGTAATTGATAAATGCAGTGCCTAGAGAGTAATTTCCTAAGCCAAGAAAGCAAAAAACTAACCTGTGTCAGTAAAATTGGAATCAAAAACAACATTTGTAAGATGCTGCTTCAGGAAAACCTGCATGAACAATATAATATAGATTGTTAAAATGATTGAAACCTGATATGCAGCATATTGCTGTAATTACCACAAACACATCCAAAGATGAACTTCCATCACCTAGACCAAAAAACGCTTGCAAGCAGTATCACACTGATTTAATTCTGTGGGGAGTTAGTTTTAAATCAAATTTCTCAAAACAAGATAGTTTTAAATCAAATATCTCAAAGATTATTTTGAGTATAATAAAGGAAACAAAATTTCCAATCAGTTAACAACTATTATGGTGATATGAACGTGAATTGACAAAAAAAAAAAAAAAATGTAGGAGTGAGTAAACCGTGATTGCTGGTGACTTCATGGTCTACCACAAAGGCTAAAGTTACTGGGATAATAGATCATTTCTATCCTTTTAAAATTAGTGATCCAAGTTTTCAAAGGATCATCAGAGCCAATCCTTGATTTTAAACTGGTAATTTTCACCAGCAAAACTACACAATAGCTGTAATCTAGTTATTTCACAATTCTTTAAAAAATGAAATCCGACATACCGCTGCAAGAAGTTGTCGTGTCTTTACGTCCCACAAGCGCAAATAGCTATCCAGACCTAAGAAAGTGAAGCAACAAGCAAAGAAAAATT
This sequence comes from Omphalea diandra, assembly GCA_949677035.1. Taxonomy (NCBI): domain Eukaryota; kingdom Viridiplantae; phylum Streptophyta; class Magnoliopsida; order Malpighiales; family Euphorbiaceae; genus Omphalea; species Omphalea diandra. Next base: position 6,120 of record CATIWR010712529.1, on the reverse strand, counting down.
TAGCCCTTGAATAATGAACCCAAAGAGCCCAAAGAGCTAAAGCTTGCTATTAACTGGACCAGAATTGCAGCAATTGAAAAAGCATTCTTTCTTATTTCTTAAAAGTTATCCCCCAACACTAGTGCAGAAATTGTAATCACAAGAATGGACATAAACACATATCCATGCACCTCCAACTGACACGTGCACAAGTGTACACCAGAACAGGAGTAAACAGGGACTGTGAAGCCACATATGTGAATACCACAAAACAAGAGAAACCTATGGTATACTCACCACAAGACCCTATTACAGGTAACTCAGGATGCCTGGCAATAGATCTTATGCTTCCAGAACACTTCCCCAGAAAGCATCCCAACAATTTACCTGGAAAAGAATTTGTTGATAGCAAAATTATTTGAAAGAAAACTTGCAGTTAATCAATGGAAATGAATTTATCAGAAACAGGAGAAAGATGGGGGCAACATTATATACTCCAAAAAACAAAACTTGGCTCAATCCATGGCTATTAAGCAATAACATGCAAACTTTAGGCACTGTTTGGAAACTCAGATTTTAAATTAATTGAAAAGAAAAGAATTCCATTTTAGCGATTCTCTTGTTTGAAAAGAATATATTTAAAAGAATTCAATTCTCTTATTTTACACAAATGATTTGATGTGCAAATTAAATTAGACCCAAAAAGCCATAAATTTTGAGAGAATTCTTCCAACTAAAATAAAAGGGATAAAATTACTCTAAAGCCTTTATAACTAATAAATAAGGGTAGCGTTAGTTATGCTTGTTTTAAATAGCAAGGGTAGTTAAGGAAATAAAATTATTTCAATTCATCTTAGATTTATTCCAAATAAAAAAATCAATAGAATTTTATTAATTTAAAATGCTTTCCAAATAATAGAATTCTATCACTAAAGTGATAGAATTCCATCTATATAATTCTTTTAATTTTTTCCCCACATAATTTATTCCAAACACAGCCTTAGTTCTTTGATGATTGTGATAGATAATACACCAGAAGAGCAAATGGACCAAGGGATCAAAAAAAAAACTACACATCACAAAACAGACATATATGTAGACAGTATTAGGGTGAGGATCAACGGATATTGTTAATGTGCATTCCTGGTCCACACATAACACATCATATCCATAATTAAAATGGATTAAATGAAATTTGAAACAGCTTAAGTAGTTCACCTAGTTTTTGAGGATGAGCACCAAAGATTAGTCAAATGCTCAACAAACCATTACCTCCCGACCCCAAAAAATGAAAAACCCACTGTGGACCAAAACAAAATCATTTGAATTCCAATAAGAGGCTTGAGTACGCTTAATTCAATTAAAATTGAGAAAGTGAATACATGCCCAGGGATTGATCAACATCAGCTAAGAGATCTACTATACATATAAGCATAATTAAGTATGTGCCCTATGTGGATTCTCATGCCAAAATCCATGTTCAAAAAACATTTGCCTTCACAAAACAAATTGGTTATAGCATATGAACAGAACAAACAGGTTACACTAGCAACTTAAATAACTCTACCTGAGAAATCAACAGAGCGGAAATTTAATCAAGAAAATGCTGATTTATATGAACTAGGTGTCTCAAAACTCCGCTTGATTTATCGATAAAAGGCATCCAGCAATTCATTCATTCAAAAAGTCAGATCCACAAATTTTGCGTCACTTCAGTAAAGGATAATTCAGATACAAAACTATGGATTTATTAATCATGCTCTAACCATCTGAGAAATAGATTATCACAATGCAATCTAAGTTCAACCTCAGGCAAGGAGTAGCACACCCCATAACAAGGCAATACAGAGCACACTTGTTTTTGGTCATGCAGCTCATGAACAGTGTTGCAATGTGACTGAGTACCAAGTCAAAGCCTACTTACAATCTCAAAAGCAGGACTAGTACCAGAGATAAATATTATGGAATTGCGGATCATATTCTTAACCTCATTCACAAGGAAATTCAATCCCACTCAAAATAAAAATCTTGGATAATCTTGAAGCAGTTACTCGGCTCAAGCACATAATTAAACTGATACTTCCTGAAATCGCTATCGTCAATGCAGGCAGCAGAACACATTAAGCAGACTACATTATGAAAAAGGGGTATCATTTCTTTTAGTTAAAAGAGATAAAACCAAATATTTATTATTTTGCATTGAAGTACCTGTGCGAATGTCAACAGAAGCAAGATCACCAGACCCATTTCCTACATAGATTGTATGGCCATCTTGATCTTCAGCGACAGCTTTAATGGGGGTCTCCCGAAAACCAAATGAAATTACAGGTCTTCGCTGAGCAGAAGTATCATACAGGCGAACCTGATAGGACAACCACAAAACTATTAGCGATATGGTAGAACAACGATCCTCATTTACATAAGGAAGAAGAAAATATAAAATGCCAGGAAAAAGGGGTTTATTCAGTTTTTTCTTCACTATCAGTGACGTGGTAGAACAACTATTCCCATCACGGACAGTAACAACATGAAGATGGAAAAATATCATTAGCCAATTTTTTACTCAGTTAAATGGCAATACAGGTATCCCCAAGATGTTGCGCTCCAGACATTTGCCATTAAATTACTTGTTTCAACATGCAAAAAGCACTATGATAATATATTACCTCATGATTGTTGGTGCCAGCTGCAAATTTACGGTGATCATCAGCAGTAAGAAATGTTGCAGATGTAAACCATGTCGGAGTAAAAATACCAAGGCTATTTTTAGGAGGCTGCAGAAATTAAAAACGTTACAAGCTATGAGGCCAATATGAAAATAAACTACTTCTAGTGTCCTGGTTCAACAATAACAGTGAATGACTCACAGATTTTGCAGTCCAAATCTTAGAACACTTCTCAAGATCCCATAGATTGACCTCTACAGATTTCCTGAAGAAAAAAAAGGCATTCATCATATTACCGACTACATGTGACTTTTATGTCGGAAGTTTCTATTGCCATGTTACACAACACTCACCCTCCAAATAAAGCATAGTTTTCACTTCCATCCACTTTAGACCATAAAATATTACCAGAAGCACAGACTTTCCACATCCTCGAGGCACCAGCAATGGCATTATCTGCAGTCGAACAGCTAAATTCAATCGACCTCATGCTTGCATTTCCTGCAGTTGTACATGTCAGCAAAGTGCATGACCTACGTATCATCAAGACAACTGGAATCAGCATTTATAATATTAGCCATAAATTTCATATTATCTCAATTCCAAAATTTGATAAAAAACAGCAATACCCAGACAATCTCTGTTTTCTGAATAAATGCAAACCAACAACAGCATTATCTTCTGGCCGAACACCACTAGAGTCGGGAACACTAGAAATCGAAACATAATTTTCACCATTAAGTGGATTGAGCATTTCAATCTGCAATACATAAAAAGTAACATAGATAAGAGAAGCTTTAGTAAGACCAGAACAAAAATTAAAATCCATTCCCCAACATTCAAAATTAGATAAGATTAACTCACCTCACCACTTGTCCTGGCAACAGCTAATAACTGCAAAACAAAACAAAATGAACAATCATGTCAATGCACCAACAGAATCAACTGTGACATTGCCCAAGCAGCAAACTTTAATTAAACAAAAATAATAATACCCAATAACAAATTTCTAGTCACAGCTCAAAACACATACGGGGTCGTTTTTGCTGTCATCCATAGAAACACTAAGCACGCATTTCGAGGCGTCGGGACTGCCCCATCTCTCTACCACCTGAGGGATTCCTCGATCACAACGAGCCGTAATCACTAGAAAAGAAACGTGATTATAGAAATGAAAAAAAAAAAAAAAAAGAGGGTTATGTAAAGGCAGTAATTAAGGTTACCTTTGACGAGACCAAGTGCGTCGAAAGTTAGGGCTCGCAGGGAAGGGCAACCTGGAGAATCTACGGTGGTGGTTCGCGGCATTGTTTCGAGTTCAATTCAATGCAGCACCGTGATAGATGAGGACACAAGCCCAATCCTTAAACCCTAATGCTACGTTTGGGAAATTATGGCCGAAGGAAATAAAATAACGACAAAAAATAAATTTTATCTTCTGTTTAAATAGAATAGAAGGAAAAAATAACATTTTTTCTGTTTAAAAAGCAAAATATGAAAATAAAAGAAAATATTATTTCATATATTTTATATTTTACCCGAAAACAAAGTTATTAAAATAAATAAGAGAAAATAAAAAAATTATGAATACAATTGTAATTTTATAAAATATTCCTTCAATTTTCTATATTTTCTCTCCATTTTGAAGAAAAATAAATGAGATAAAATAATATTTATTTTTTTTCATTTTTCAAACAAAAAAATACTTTTTTCCACTTATTTTCCACTCTTATTTTATTTTCTCTCTTATTTTCCTCTTTTCCCAATGTAAGGTAATTCTTTCTTTCTTTATTTTGTCTAAAATGTCATATTCTTTTTCAATATTTTATTTTATTTTACCAGTAGTTTATTTGTGCATGCATGTATTGTAATTTTAATTTTTTATTTTATAATTATTTTATTTTTAGTAAAATAAGTTGCCACTATAAAATAAAACTTATTTTATAAATCACCATCATTAATTTATTAATACAACTTTCATCCTATTATGGTAACTTATAAAATAAGATTTATTTCATTTAAAATAAATTTATTATAGACTTCACCTTTTTTATTATCATTTTAATATAAAAATTGTATTGTTTAGCACAATATTCAATATCAAAATTATTATTATTATTATTATTATTATTATTATTATTATTATTATTATTATTATTATTATTATTATTATTATTATTAAATTTGCTAACTTATCCAATTTACAAATATTTTTATTAAATTAATGGAACGGTAATAAAACTATTACTATTTAAGTGTATTGCATAATAAGATTATAATCATAATTTTATTATAATTTTAAATATTGTAAATATATATATTATTTTTAATAAATAATTAATGCATAAATTTCTTTTGTGAATAGTAAATTAATAATTGATACTATTAGGGGTGTCAAAATAGGTTATGACATGTTAACTAGATACGTAAAATGCAGTAAAATTTTCATGTTATGGTTGAGTTTTAACAAATTTGTATCAATAAAAATAGATTGACTCGTTTATAGCACTATTTAAACGGATCATGCAACGAATTGAGCTACTAACTCATTCTAAACCGTTTAATTTCATAGCTCATATTGGGTGATGTTAACCTGAGCCAACTCATATATGACCTTTGTATTTATAACAATATTAAAGTTTAATGTAGTCACTTGGTAAATAAATAAAAAATATAAAAAAAATCAAATTGATAACGAGACACATAAAAAGAACAAACTAAGTAAACTATTAAGGGTAAAATAGTCAAAATAAAAGAAATTGTACCTTAACAAAACTAAAACCCTAATTCCTTTAGCAAAACCGCTGCACACGTAATGTTTCTTTCTCTTCTTCAAATATAAATGGAAACCCTCCCTATTGTTGCTTTTGTTTTTCTTCAAATACCGTCACTCGCTCATCTTCCTTCCTTAATTCATATACTCTTCTTAATTCTTCTTGAAGTCCTTTCTATCAAATAAACTAGAGCTAGCCACAAACCCTTCCCTCTCTTATATTGGCTCAACTTTGACAGTATGTTTAGATGAAATGTTTATAATGAAATGGAAGAGTTATTAATGGAATGGAATGAATTGGTTTGGTTTGAAAAGCAAATGTTCAATTTTTTTTATGTTTGGGATGGTAGGAATAGAAAGAAATGGTTTGAAATTAATTTTGTTTGTTTGCACTAGAATGAAATGGAAGGTTAACTTAAAATTGATAAAAATACCCTTATACATACAAATATAATTTTCTTTTATTTTTTCATTTATCAAATTTTTAATATTAAAATAGAAATTTATTGTTATTATTCAAAAATTATATTTTATTTTTATTCACAAAAAAATGTGAACAATTATTTTTTTATAATTTTTATATTATGGATTCAGGGAAGAAGACAAAATGATCTTAAATTAAGGGCAAATATGTAATTTTGGTGCCCAATTTTTCCAAACCCATGGGGTGTTTGCATTTTAGTGGTTTGGAAGGGTTTGGGAGGT
>CATIWR010712363.1:0-19165 GCA_949677035.1 Omphalea diandra | reverse complement strand
AACATCAGCTCGATTCACTGTAGACCCACCAGCTTGACTCAATAAACAAGCCAGTCTAACATCTCCTCTAGAAACAGCCATTTCCACAGCTCCATCCAACTGTCGCCCAGTCAAGAGTAAGAAAATGTGTTCAAGATAATTTGAATCATTCAGAGAGCTCACTTCCTCTTGGACACGATGGCAAACACTTTCTTGCAACCAACAACTAAACTCTGCTCGTCGGATAAGAGGAAGTGCTTCCTGGTCAATTTCCAGAGAACCGTCATTCATTTCCTGCATCATGTCTTCCTCATTGTCAATGCCCACAGATTTTGACTGTCCACTATTTTCCCTTTCTGAAAAAAGAACTTTTATCAATTCCCAAATCATCACTTGATGCATCAAAACCAACTGTGCAGATGATGAGAGCCCAGGAACCTCCAGCTGCCTTTCAATGATGTTGATGTAACTCCGACAAATCTCTGAAAGCATTAAACGATTAGAAACAACTTTGTGGAGCTTTAGTTTAAAGGACCCTACTTCAACTTCTTTTGTTTCATGATTTATTGTTTTATGGAGATTCAAAGGGGAATCAAAAGCAAACTCAACTAGCTCCTTTTTGACTTTGTTATTTTCATCTCTGACCACTCTGTCAATTGCAACCTTCTCTACATTAATTACAGATGATAATAGCCTCTGAGAACCACTACATCCAACTGGCGCACCAGAGTGAATAAGGACACCATTTGGACCCCAACCTACACGAAATGACCTACCCATGAACAAACCAGCATCAACTATGTTGCGAGAATGGCTTCCAGTTATTGGTGTCTCATGCTTCAGATCTAGCTTGAATCCTTCTCCCATGGTCTTTAATGGTAATCCCTTATTTTGTTGGGCCATCAAAATGGTTCCAGGGGAACCAGAATCAAAACTACCAGGATTATATTCAAGCAGCGCCAATGGCATTTTCCTTGAAATGGGCACATTAGATATATGGCTCGTTTTCTGAGAGGAATTATGTAAAGGATGTCTTACATGTTCTTTACTAGAGGACACTTTTTGACGTGAAAAGACATTGAAATTCCCAACCTCATCTTCTTCCTCCCCAGGAAACATCAACATCCTCATCTCTTTCATCTTTACAGGATCAAGGCCAAGATGTGCAGGAAGAGAATGATAAAGCATTGGTCCAGTGGGTTCAACATCTACTTGGGTTTCTTCATTTGTATCACGTGTCTCACCACCGTTCACCTCAACAGGTTCTTCAACTGCTACAGCATCATCCATTATGATGTCTTCTTCATCATCATCACTTAATCCAAATCTGCTGAAATGGCAAACCAAGAACTTCCATTCACCAGTTACAGGGTCAACTGAAATGAAATTAGCCCCCTGACCCTCTGTACTCTCCCTCAATTTTTCCACAACACTTTTGAGTTGCCCCTCATTGAAATCTGACAGTTTTATGTGCAGGGTCAAAGTCACTTCAGCAGCCTTATTAAGGCCTTGACCAACAGCAGGCTTATCAGTTTGATCTTCATACACCACAATTTCATGCCTGTGAAACTTCACAATCCGATCCAAATCCAACCACCTAACATCAGTGATCCCAAGAAACTTCACACACCCATAACCTAATCTCCCAACAGTGAAATCTGGAACACGGCTGCAATAACCAGGATCCAAGAATTCTCTGGCAACCAAATCATTCACATTAGGTTCCATATAATAATCTGCTGATTGCAATGTGGGTAATAAAGATTCAATCCTGCTTAAACAATCACATGATTCATCGTTATCTGGAGAGATTCTTTGTTTCTTGTATTGGGTCTGCAAACTCAAAATCCCAACTTCGGAGTCCAATCCACAGGAAATGCCTAGTGGGGCATTGGCTTTAGTACTCTGAAGTTCACTACAACCCCCTGTTAACATAACACAGTATAAATTTTCATTACTAGAAACACATAACTTACCAGACTTAGGTAACCGGAGTAAAATGCTTAACTTTCAATTATGAACATGAAGAATAAAGAAAGAAAATTGAAAACAAATATGAGGAGCAAATGCAGCATAATATTTCTATTCTTCCACCATTTCATTAACATTAACTAATTTATCCATACAAAAAACAATGCTGCAAAATTACCACCGATTAAAATTTAAACTAACCCATTGAGGCAAATCGACAAACAAGTTGTGTACAATGCCAAAAACACGCTAACAGTTATGACCTAGTAACTTTCTTTAATTAAACCTGAGTAATAGAGACTTACCGTGAACCGGGAGAAGAGAAGGAGACGCCATGGTCGACAAGGAGGAAAGAAGGACACTGAAGGTTTTAGAGTTCCTTATTTTTTTTCTTCAGGGCGGAGAGCAACTGGTACTTCCAGTGTTCAGTTTGATCTGGTTTGAGTTACATGAGGTTTGAATATGAAATTACGAATAGAGTGTTGAATAGAAGCTCACCGCGGTAAAGAGAAAGGAAAAAGTGGCTATGGAGACGCTGGACGGCTCCGATGCAGCCACAGCATCGCTTTAATCGGTAGGTGCCACAACACGGTGTCGTTTAGTCTATGGTAATTACTGTGTTAAAGGGTGAAAAAGAGGCATACGGACCAATTCACCCCTCGAACTGTATAGGTTGCTCTAATTAAAGACAAAATTAATTTTTTTTAACTCAATATTGATTTTTTTTTAAAGCTAAATTGAGGACAATTTCAACTGAACATGTATTGAACAAAAAATAAAAAACTATTTTTCTTATTTTTATTTACAACAATCTATTAAATATTTGTTTTTAAAACCTAATATTCTTTCATTCCCTAATCCATTTTTTCCAATCATGTCAACTATATTCATCCATCAACCACCTCCATTGCCTACAACTGTCCGTCCCAAACTCCACCACCCCAAGCATTGCTTTATATTTTTCTCATAAGTAAAAATGTAACTGAAATATCGTCATCGCAACCAAGCAAAAATATAAGAAAAATGATAATCTCAAAATTAAATTTCATCACTATTGATGCTAAAATATTTATCTAGCCATCATAATTGCCATCTTTCTTGTCTTTGCTCTTATGATAATTTTAGTTTTCATTATTTTTAAGGCTAAAGACCTTATTACCACTATCGACTCGCTAAGTGTGTTGAAACTCTAAATTCAGCTTCAATTGAATATTCAATTTATATTCACATGTGAATTAAACCCTAAAAATATAAAGTAAAAAAGCAGAAGAAAAAATAATAAGATTTTCTCCTTTGAATTGATATCTTGTATTTTTCATTCTAAGGGTTTTGTTTTTGGATTGATGGATTAATAATTTCTATTTTAATTTCATTAAGGAGTTGTTTTGATTTGAAAATCCAAAGAAAAATGATAAAAAAAAAATGATGATAGAGGAAATTATATTAAGATTATGGGTCATCTTTGGAACGACATGCATGTGGAGGCAGAGTAGTAGTAGTAGATATCGGTAAAGAATGTTGAGTTGTATGTAAAGTTGGAAAGGTAGACTGTGGCAGAGTTGGAAGAATGGTTGGCAATGGTAGCAATGTAGGCTTTGGCAAATTTGGACCAAATGAAGAAGTGGCAATTGCAAAAGATGATGAACAGCTAACTCAATTTCCATGCATGAAAATGACAAAACAATGAATGAGGAAAAATGTTCCAAATTTTAGAAGAAGTCATAGTAAGTAATTTGCCACAAAAAAATTATGTGAGAAATTTGTTTCTAAGTTATGTTTTATTAAATTTGTGTTAGATAAATTCAAATTATTAAACTTTTTATGCTAGTAAACAGAAATTTTTAGTCCAAAAAACTTTTATTCTTACCGATTTGAATAAAAAAATTGTTTATCATTATTTTCCTTTTTTTTTTTTTTTACACTTCATTGCTTAAATTTATTCTCAAATAAGCTAAAAATAAAAAAATATTTTAAATTAATCTAATAGTTAATTTTGTATTTCATTGGACCTTTTAAAATAGTTTACAGGACAAATTGATTGTTACGCAAAAAAAAAAGGGGAACAAAACATACAATTAGTGAGTTTTTTTTTCTATCAAAACCTATGTATATACATGTATAATTACATTTTATATTATTTTTATTAATATTAGTATTGTTTTGTTGTTATTATAATTATTGTTGTTATTTTGATACAATAGAAAATATACTTCAGTCAAGAAAGTGAAGTCATATGGCATTTATATCTCCTACTGAATTGATCACATAATATTTTAATCTAACATTACCAAATGATATGAAAATTTCAAGCTCTTATTTGAAATTATTTTCACATGATTTTTAAAGTGAGTAGAAGTACCCACATCTTTTTTTTGTTTTATGAGTTTGTTATAAAAATTAATATAACATTTTGAAATTTTATATTCATCTTGCGTTAAATGTTGGTAATAAAATAGTCACTAATTTTCATAAAATAATATAAAAATAAAAAATAAACTTCACCAAATATAAAATAACAATTGCATATCCACATATAAATCATAGGTTGAAGAAAAAATATTATCATTAAGGGCCAAATACTAACCATGAAGAGTATGTAACTTCACATAATAAAAATAAAAAAACACAAATAAATCTATATAATATATTTGAATTTATTACAAGAAATATAAAAATAAAAATAAAATATTGAGGGGTTATTGCGCAGCTATGCTATATATATGCTCAAACACCACCACTTACTTTCTTCTCCCCTACAGTGTCGCTTTCTTTTCCTCCCAACTTCTAAACACAGTGTTCTGGTCTTCTACTTCTCTCTGGTATATTCCTTTCTACATATCATAGCATGCAGTCACTATTTATTTCTGCATTTAGTTTCTTGTATTATACTTTTTTATTTTCATCTTTAGCTAATCTTATTATAGTGTCGTAGGTCTAATGGCTACGTTTGGTGCTGCCACCCCAAATCCAAACCCTAACAAATCGTTTGAGGTACTTATTAATCCTCCCCCTCCCTCCCCTTTTTATGTTGATGCTGATGCCAATTATTCTATTTTATTACGTATTAATTGTCTTTTAATGTGTTTTTATGTATGATTATTGTGATTTTTTTAATCATTTGAGATTTTGACGGAATTGTTAAATAGAAATAAATATTAGTTTTATTGTGAGTTATTAGACCAAATTAAGTAAGATTTGCAGTTCATTCAATTTTTGCTTGGTGTGTATTGAAATGGAAGAATTGGCTGTGGATGTAGGTGGCTCAACCTCCGAGTGATTCAGTTTCGAGCCTCAGTTTCAGTCCTAAGGCCAATTTTTTGGTTGCTACTTCCTGGGACAACCAGGTTTGTTTGTTCAATTTCATTTTTTTTAAATGTATTAAATAAGTTATTTATCTGGATCGTATTGTTTTTAGTCCCTTGTTTTGAATCTTTTAAATTAATTTCGTTGTGAAGAATCAATTAATGAGAAAATATCAAGAAGATTAAGCAAAGCTAAACTCTAATGTTCCTCCCTTTTCCTTTTCCTATTTATGTGAGATGTAGGACATTACAAAATTCTCTAACGAGTGTGTGCACATGCATATGTGCTAGTTTTTTGTGCCATTGGAATCAGTCTTGTTGCAGTTCAGACTTTCAGAGTTTATTTGTAATGTTAATATTTGCACTTGTGTCTTTCTGAAACCATTTTTTTAGGTAAGATGTTGGGAAATCACACGGAGTGGAGCCACTCCAGGAAGTGTGCCCAAGGCATCCATATCACATGACCAACCGGTAATGAATTGGGATGATGTGTTTACAAATCAGCTGCTTGTCACTTCTGAATTAATAATTTTAACGTGACTCTTCTTTTTTTCCATCATTTCATTCATCCTTTTGAAGGTCTTATGTTCTGCATGGAAGGATGATGGAACAACTGTCTTTTCTGGAGGATGTGACAAGCAAGTAAAGATGTGGCCTTTACTATCTGGAGGTCAACCAGTAACTGTTGCGCAGCATGATGCACCCATTAAAGAGGTTTCTTGGATTCCAGAGATGAATTTGTTGGCCACGGGAAGCTGGGATAAGACCTTGAGGTAATTTATTTTCTCTATAATTTTGTTTCTTTCTCTTTTCCTGCATTTTCTTTGGCATTTTGGTTATATAGATCATTAGACATCATGACCGGTAGTGTATTGTGGATGTACTCTTGGACATTTGCTGAATAACTGTTATTAATAATTGATTATCTTTGGAGAGAAAACAATAGTAGGTACTTCATAAGAAGCAAAAATAAAACAGATTTAATAAAATAGATTTCTTTCTAGTTTGAGTAAAAAATTTACTTGTGAAGTCAAAACATAATATTTGTAAGAGACAATGAGTGTAGAATGAAGCAAAGTTTTTAAATGTTGCTTTACCACATCAACAAACAGAAAGGCGATCAAAGCCACACCATTTGTTCAATTGGTTTTAAGTGTATGACAGTGTGAGTTTTGTCTATTAGCACTCCTACAAGTCCTGGGATTGGAGGTTGAGATGATGTCTCCAAAGTGTTGGAGTTCTGTATTTTCATCCCTTCATCTATTGTTTGCAAATTCAATTGATGCGGTGACGTTATGCGTCCATCTCCTTGTGTTACAAGTATCATTGTTTGGCTGTATGTAGGTACTGGGATACTAGGCAGGCAACTCCAGTACACACTCAGCAGCTGCCTGATCGTTGTTATGCAATGACAGTACGGCATCCTCTAATGGTTGTTGGCACTGCAGATAGAAATCTCATAGTCTTTAACCTGCAACAACCTCAGGTGACGATATCTCATGTTCAAGATGATTGGTTTATCTTTCTAAAATGGCTTTCCAAAATCGTTATAAGCAAACAAATTGATTTCTCAAGATAGTTGATTTTGGTCTAATTTCCTGTTGTTCATTTTATTATCCATTCAGTTTTAATCATTTTTTGAATGCTAACAGATTGAGTACAAGAGAATAGCTTCTCCTCTTAAGTATCAGACAAGATGTGTTGCAGCCTTTCCTGATCAGCAAGGTTTCTTGGTATATGATTGATTTGTTTAAAATTCTTTTTGAAGCAGCTTTTTGTGCAGTTGTTAAGATGTCTTGAATTCTTTAATTTTGATGGGCTTCTGATCCTTTGTCGCTTGCTGGCTTTCTACCTTTTGATGTGCTTCTTCATTAGTAAAATAATATTGGCAATATCCATGGCAACAAGGATAAACAAATGTATGGTTTGTTTTGTCAGTTGTTCAGTGTCGATCTTCTCCCTATTTGGTGTGTAAAAAATATAAATGTGTACATAAATATATATCTAGAGCAACTGGGAATATACTTGCACCATGGTCATAATTTATATGTGTTGTACGTTTTGTTTGTAATTTTTCATTTATTTGTATTCTTGCAATGTTTTATTCGTGTTGAATATCCTCAAATATAAATTAATGGACTCTGAAGTTTAGGCATTCAAAATATTTTTCTTTTAAAATTTTTTAAAAAAAAAGATAAAAGGAAAAAAATGTGATAAAATATAGCAGTATAACTTCTGAAGCCAAAAATAGAAGTGATACTGAACGTCTCTGACAAAAAAAAAAAAATTGAGTTCTAAAATTTTTTAGCTTGGTGGTTTCACTATAACAGAAATCTAGTTGATTAATGCCATTATTGGTGCAGCAATAACCAATCCATCTAGTTGTTAAAGACAAGCTCAAGAGGGCAAGTATTTCTTCAGAACCTAAGTGATGTTTATATATTTTTTAGAACGTCCATTGATTTATTTCTCACCTGAACAATTGACTGACAAAAACATCTAAAGAATGGGCAGTGAATTTAGTTGTTCTACCCTAGAATGATCTGTTGCCATTTTTTGTTGAAAATTATTCTTCACTGTGTATAAATTTTGGTCACTTTTACCCAATTCCATGTTAACTTTTGCATTCTGTATTATAGTTATGCTGCTATGTTGATTGATTATGCATCTCATATTCTGTTTTCAATGTATTTTGTTTTAGCAGCTTCTTTATTTCCATTGTCATCTTCATCATGTTATTTCTCTTAATAATGGAGTTTTGCTTGGTATTCTATGTAGGTTGGTTCAATTGAGGGGAGGGTTGGTGTGCATCATCTAGATGATGCACACCAAAGTAAGAACTTCACTTTCAAATGCCATAGAGATAACAACGAGATATACTCAGTGAACTCCTTAAACTTCCATCCGGTCAGTTTTATTTTTGGCATCACTATCTTGATATCATTTTCAGCTCTTAAATATTTTTCAATGGAATGACCTGTGATAGGAATTTTAATATAAGCAATAGTAGCTTTACACAGAATATGTTGTCTTATTCTGTTGACCTCCTAAGTGAATGATTGAAGTAATTCTATAGATTACTTGATTGCCTGGAAACATGGACATTGTTATGGCTTATGCTGGAACAAGTTTCATTTTAGATTCATAATGTTCATATTTATGTTGCCTCATGCATGATATCTCATTGTCGAAATGTGGAAATTTCTGGAGGACTGACTCACTGTGTGGGTATTGGCTATACTTAGATCAAATCCCACTTTGGAAATTTGAATGATACTTAAACAAAAGAGTAGTGTTTGTGCCCCTACAAAACTAAGCATTATGTTATTACTTGAAATTGAAAAATAAAAGAATGAATTAGTTTTCCTATGTGACATTTTTAGTAGAAATGAGATTTTAGTGGAGATCATTAATTGTCTGGAGATATCTGAGATCTTGAATTGTTCACACAACATCTTTGATCTGTAATTTCATTTAAGTTCTATACTAGTTTGGTTTTGCCTGTATGTTAACATGTATCTGCCTTTTTTCCTCAGGTGCATCACACATTTGCAACTGCTGGATCTGATGGTGCTTTCAATTTTTGGGACAAGGATAGCAAACAGAGACTGAAGGTTCCTCTAGATTTTCTTTATATTTTCACTCTTAATTGTTTTCTGCTTGGATTAGTTATATTTTCTGTCTTCTACTTCTGAAAAAAAGTGAACTTTGTTTCTTTAATTTTTTGATAAATGGCTCTTGTGGTTGTTCACATCCTTTGTTTCAAAGATGTTTATACTTACTAATGGCACTAAGATTATATAGTATATTTCTTGATGTGTTATAATTTAAAAGCTATTATACTCGGTAAATGCAAACTTAAGATGTCTCTGGGTTCATTTGCACATGTACACGGGCACTCACTCATTGCATGGGTGCAAGGTGCCACACCTATGGTTCATTCACTTACAATGGCTGGCTGCTATATTGTTATCCAAGATTTTTTTTTTCTTTTTCAATTCTGATTGAACCTCAGGGTGTGGCCTTTCATAATGCTTCAGTAAAATTTTTGTAAGACTAATCCATCATATAAGGTTATTTGGTTGTCTTAAACTGCGACCAGTATTTCATCATCACAGAATTGTTGATTTCCTTTCTGGACCAAAACCGTGAAACAGGAGGATTGATTTTTATTAGTTCACCAATTGTATTTTATAACTTCTGTGTCAGAAAAAAATTGGCTTTGACTTAATCCTGGTCACTTTTTGGTATTCTTTGATGAGATGCTAGAGTCTAATATGTAGTTGATGATCTGTCCTTGTGTGTTGCAGGCCATGTTGCGGTGCCCTCTTCCTATACCCTGCAGTACTTTCAACAATGATGGCTCGATATTTGCATATTCGGTAATGCATAATTTTTCCTATCTGTAGGGGGCAGTAAATGTATCTTATAGCATGTTTATTCCCTCCTCTATTCCACATGCTTTCTGAAATCCATTAAGTCTCATTAAACAAAAAATGAGCAAGGGTAACATATTGACATGTTCTAAATAACGCTTAAAAGGTACCTGAATGAGTGAAGGCACTTAAGCCCATGCTAGCACAACATACCCAAAAGAGTACTTAAATTTAAAGATGTATAATCTTATTACATGTTGCAGTAATAGTCTTAGTTTCTTCTTGTCTGGGTGTTGAGATGCATGTATAATCATCTTATAAACAGAGTGTTGGTCTCCCAATGCTAGTTTATTCTATTTCATTTTGTTTAATTTTTTTTTACTTGGCACATGGATGAATAATTTGATCCCCCCAAAGAAAGCTCTTTATCATTGTTTCTGTCTTTGGCTTATCTCAATTAACACTTTGCTACAATGATGTGATTCATTTCCACCCCATGTAATGCGTGATTTGATTTTCTCTAGGTGTGTTATGATTGGAGCAAGGGTGCAGAAAATCACAACCCTCAAACGGCAAAGACCTACATCTATCTTCATTTGCCGCAGGTAAGTTAAAATGACATTATGTTACTTTGAATTAAATGATATGCTATGTTAGTTTAAATGACATTACCAATCTTTTCTTTGCAGGAGGCTGAGGTCAAAGGCAAGCCTAGACTTGGAACAAATAGTAGAAAGTAAAAGCTGCATATCATCTGAAGAATATTGTCAGCTTCTCCATGAACCAATGAGCGATCTGCACATTTTCTTTTTCCCTTATCCAACTGTTGATACGTGGTTTTATCTTAGTTGGTTTTGTGATATATGGTTCTCTGTTAGGTGGTTTTCTGAGTACAGAGGTCTCCGTCAGTGATATTGTCAATCATAATATAAATATATTAGTGTTGCGTTAAGTTTTGCAACTCAGCATAGCATGTACGCTGAGTTTGCTAAATAGTTGCTGGTTAGGGTCAGATGGATTGTTTTGACAAATTCCATGTTTTTTGTAATTTTTCGCAATTCCTTGTGTGAAAAAAATCTTTGGTCCTTTAATATCACACGAGATCTAGCCTTCAATATGAGATCAAAAAGCCGAAATAAATGATTTTATCAGTTCTTAAAAAAGAAAAACTGATTCTTAAGAACTTTTTGCATGATCGCTAAGTCGCATTGAGGTGTTAAATAGGAAAAGATTATTAGAAAAACTTAAAAAATCCAATTTATCGTATTTGGTTAGTTAAATGTATGGGTAGACTATTTTGGATCACAGAAAAAATCGAGGCCATATCAAAATTCAAGACAAGCGAAATAAAAACCCATTGTAGAAACTGTGAACGTCCTGTACAATTCCATTGCTTTTCCTCCATTCCTCTTTATTTCCATTGCTTTCCCTATATTTTCTCTTTATTTTTCTGTCGAAGCACTAAGTACAAATAAAAAATAGAATTTTTCTTATCTGAGTTAAAGCATGGCGGATAAGACAGTGGACATCCATTTACTGTACTGATGAGAAAAATACCTTCAAGAACTTTGAGGTTGTTGTACACATTTTTTGATGGAAATCAGATTATGAAATGACAATTGCTTGTTTGACAATGAAAGAAATAAAATAAAAAAAAATCCAGAGAAACACGCCAAACAATTTTTTTTTTACTGAAAATTGAAGTTATTTGCAAGGGCTGCTAAGTAGCAATTGCTTGTTTGAAAATCAAAGAAATAAAGAAAAGGTCCAGAGAAACGCCAAACTATTTTTTTGACAGAAAATTAAAGTTATTTGCAAGGGCAGCTAAGTAGCAATTCATTAGCTCAAGGATATTATTAGCCCCTCAGGGCAATAAATTACAAAAATTAATGATGTCCCTGGAAAATACCTCAAATTTAATTGTAACCCACTACCACTCTCCACTTGGGTCACAGTCATGGATCCCACTTTATCATGTTTCTTTGTTTTCTTTTATTTTCAATTTAAATTCGAATTTATAACCTTAAAAATGTGAAAAATCACTTGGATTACAAAAACGTCTTTCATCGCTTTGAGTAAATGGCAAGTAAGGACCACAAATAAAATAAATAATACCAAAAAGGAAGGATAGTTTTTCCTCATAGAAAATATTAGCTTTTAAGATTTTGGACTTATGTATGATTATCATAGCACGCGTTATCTTTACCTTTTCTTATCAAAACCAATTACATATTGTTTGTTGAAATTTAATCAAAATTTATCTTTGCTTTTAGAGATTTGCATGTTGGATTGTTTAGTTTTGTTCAGCAAAAGGAGGACATTCCTCTATATCACTCCCATTCGTCATTTTTGTGGAGTGGACTAGGCTTTCATTCGTAGTGATTGGAATTCGAAACAAACTCATTTTTTTTTCTACAAGAGATGCCATTTTTGGTTGATTTTCTACCCAACAAAAAGTCTCTATAAGTAGGAAAGAAAAGTTTATAATCTATAGCATGCTGCTTTAGTGTTTGAATGAAAAAAAAAATTGTTGGGTTAGACTTGTTCTTTTACGTGTTTTATTTAGTATTATCAAAATTGGATTGGATCGGTCAATTTGATTAGTAAAATTGAAAATGTATTGGTAATTTAGTTTGATTAAAAGTTACAATCGTTCAACTGAGAAATCAGTGAAAATTGATTAGAATTAGTGAATTGAGGCAAATTGATCAAACTTAAAAATTACATTGCTTTACAAAAAATATTCAAAATTTTAAAAATTACACTCTTTTACTCAAAATTTAAATGTTAAAATTTTTTTATTATTTGAAGATATATACTTTTTTATTTTTAAAAATATTTTTTACATATATTTCTTATATTTTAAAAATAATATCATATTAAATCGAATCAAATTGATAAAAAATAAAAAAAAAAACTATAATAAAAACACTAAATCGATTAGTTCAATAACTAATCTGGCTTGAAAATGATAATTTTATTTGATGGGAATCCACAGTTCATAAAAGAAGGAATTAGGTGTTTTGAAAAATTCGGAAAATAATATTCTATGAAAAAACAATATATATATATATATATATATATCCACACTCTCAATATTTGGCAGAATCAGACTTTTTTTTTTGAGCCGAAACTCAATTATATTAAGTGGTTAATTTCAGGAACGCCTTTCACTTTGTTATGGATGTTGTATTGCAGTTTTAATATTTCATACAAATCTACAAGAAAAAATAAAAATAATTGAACCCATAATTTTCGTATTTGCATTTTTCATTTTCGTCAATCTGTTTTTAGTTGGTGAAGTAATTTGTACAATGTCCTTTTACAACCAATTATTTTTGTACGTTTTAAACTTCCAGATTTATGGAGAGGACAACAAATGAAAATGATATCATACTAGACAAGATACTTGAAATGATGAAGAAAAGCAACTCACTAGTAGAATTTTGAGTGAATTACAGAAAATGCATCTGAAGAAGGAGTTACATGTTTCTTCAAGTGCTCGCTAGCTATAACTAAATTTGATATAAACTGCATATGTTATCATAAAGTTGTTAATCAAGGTTATTGCAATCAGAAGCAATGTCCATGCCTGGGAGAGAAATTAATTACCATCAATACTCATCATCCCCACGTACACTATTACATGATCAAATCATTTATGCTCATATTGGTGAATTTCTGATCACAATCATCATCTTCATTTTCATTTGTCATAATGGCAATAAATCAAATGCTATCCTCCTAATATATTAGTGACAAACATTAATCTCATCATTTAGTTATCCTACTATATGTATTATCTTTTTATCATGCAACTTGCTATAATATACATTTATTATGAATGCATATGTACATGCAGCATGGAAATGGACTATCTAATATTTAAAGCACCATCCAAGAGAAGGGAGAGTTTGCCAAAAGCTACCACTATATTTTATTAACGATTTGGGTCACCCCTATATCACATCTATGAGGGCTCCTATATCCATAGAAGTGAAGTAATCCATATGAGAACAAATATTGTTTATGTTTTTTTTTTTCCTTTTCCGAGTTATAATGATGGATGTTAGTTTAGTCTAGCTGGCAACTTGAGGAGTTTGCTCTTCTTCTTATTGTTTCGAATTTGACCACTTAAGGGCAGCTTTATAAGGAGGTAATAATCCATGAATCCCCATGCCAGTGATATCGAAATCGTCTTTAATATTATAACTTATCAATTCAAATATCAGTCAAATAATTTTTTATCAAAATTATAAGGGGAGTGAAAGACGATTCCGAAACTAAAAATCTAAAAAATATGTATATTACTAACTGAATCAAGTTAGGATACGCTAATTAGAACTAAATTAATGAAAAAATAACAGTAAATATTAGAAATTTAAATTGAAAGAGTGGAGCTGACAAAAATTAGGTAGAAGTTAAGTTAAAAAATGATTAGGTTAGAATGAGTTTAGGTCAATCATTGCTAAAACATTAGAACTAATCAATTAAGTAGTTAAACCATTATATACCCTTATACTTTTGTGTATATTTTCAACATGAAATTTTTAATCTTAATACTGAATCACAAGTAGGAATTAAATTTATAGATCATTTAACTAACACTTTGCCACCTCTCTAGGGCACCAATTAGTCATCACCAAAAAGCCTGAGGTTATGCAAAACCAACCATCATGCTATGGAAGTTCCCAAGACATGATGTAAGGTATCATCTCATCGACAATTCAAATTCATTGAAAATTTTTGGTCTGGCCGTCCAGGTTCTTGTATGTTTATGGCGATTTCTTGCAAAATCCATCCAAATGCCAACGGATTGCATGTGGGTCTGACCTAATAAGAGCATAGATATTTGAGGAAGCAAAATTATGAGTGTGTAATGTTAATGTCAACATCTTACATGTAGTTTTCAGTCTTAGACATATTATTTGCCTAATACAACCAAACAACTATGGTCAAATATTTCAGTCGCTACCCTAGCCCGAGGTCAGCATTGGGAGAAGCAGGCTTGTAAACAACATTAAGTCTTCACCTCACAAATATGGATGTACTAATTTAGGTTTCCAAATGTTTAGTAACTTTGTTCTTAATTATGTCCGTCTACTGAACATGTCCTTATAAATGATTGGTTGATGAATTTAATTAGAAGGGTAATAGTTGAGCATGTATAATCACATTTACTCACATTATTTGGAAATTAGATTTGTTCATGACTTCATGATGAGGACTTTGTTTGGCTAAGTTTGTCTAAATATTGTGTCTGGATAAGAGCATCTCTAATACACTTTTACTTAGACCAATCTCTTTATTATGAAGAGTCATTTAATAATAAAAAAAACTTTAACAATCTTTTTATCTATAAATTATAAATTAAAGAGTGAGTTTGACTCTCTACATCTAGAGAACCAAAACTGACTCTTTATTCCAATAATAATTAATATGTACTCTAATTAATATTCCAATAAATGTTCTTCTTTTTCTTAAATATTTATTAGATAAAGTGAAATAAGGATATTAAATATTTAGTAGATAAAAATAAAATATGGAAAAAAATAAGACATTAAATATTTATTGGATAAAGTGAAATAAATAGCAAAATATATAGAGTCCATTGGATTTTATAAAAATTTCTACTTTTTATATTTAAATATCCACAAAGAACCTCTTTATTACATAAAATATATTCTTTAAAATAAAGAGACTTTTGGAGATGTCCTAAATGATTAGCCATTTAATAAATAACTTATCAGTGTGGAAAATATTTCTGACTTATTTAGTCTCTTTATTATTGTTTGTTACGTCACAATTTAAATCTTTAACTTTCTATACAACAAGATTAATATTTGATCTTACTCATCCTTTCCTCTTGTTTTTTTTTTTTTTTTTGATAATATTTTTCTCTCTTCAATTAAAAATAAAAAAATATTAAAAAATATAAAAAGAAAAAATTGGAATTATGCAATAAGAAGTTTTTAAATTTTACCTAACGTATTTTTTTAGAGATTTAAATTGATTTATCTGAATCATACTTAATAAATTTATAAAGAATTATTTTTTTCATAATCTTTTGATAGATTTGAATCTAAAATAATGGAAGAGAAGTACATTCTCACTTCCTTACTATAGAGACAACATCCGTTAGTAAAAACAAGAGAGGAAACGTAAACACTTAGCAATCAACATAAAAATGAAAGGAAAGAAAAGAAAGGAACTTAAGTATTAAGAAAGGTATACTCCATTTGTCTCCTTTGAAGTATGTATATATGCAAATGTAAACACTTGCAGACTACTTGCAAATGTAAGCCATAACTAACATCAATAGCACATTTCCTATGCAACCCATGTGAAAGAGATTATTTTTGATTAATTAACCATGACCAAAGATAACAGTAATATAAATGATAAAAAGGACTAAGACCTTAGTGGACCCCATGAAGCCAGAAGGCCGCAAAACATGCTTATATAAACCTCTATTACTTCCTCTGCCAATCTCAAACATCCCTCCTCCATTGATCCCTTACTCTTATTACAGAACATTTCACCAACGCATTAATTCCAAACGTTTCTTTCTTCATCATGGCTAGACAGCAACAGCGATACCGCGGGGTCCGTCAAAGGCATTGGGGCTCATGGGTGTCCGAAATTCGCCATCCTCTACTGTAATTCCACTTTCTTGTGACGTTCCTATGATGATCTTGAACTTAGACTAGCAAAAAATTATAAAAACGTTTCTTTTCCGATAATACATGAGCATCACAGAACATTTTTTCATTAGTAGAATCTCAATTTTCAAGTTACCACAACATATACATGTATACATTGTGCGTTTCTTGTACTAAAAGAAACGTTTCATATTTTTTCTTGGACAGGAAGACTAGAATATGGCTAGGCACGTTCGAAACGGCAGAGGATGCAGCCAGAGCCTACGATGAGGCAGCAAGATTGATGTGCGGGCCGAAAGCACGAACAAATTTTCCTTACAACCCTAATGAGTCACAATCATCTTCATCAAAGCTTGTATCAGCAACACTAGCAGCTAAGCTGCATAAATGTCATATGGCATCACTACAAGTTACAGCCAAAAAAAATGTCATTATTGAACGAACACATGAAGCACAATGTAACCCATTTAGCCCCGGGAATGGCATTGCGGGAAAAAGTGTAGAAACAGGGAATTCTTGGCCTGAGGCGAAATGGGTTGGTGAGGAAAGTCATGTTGGGAATAGCCAGCAGCAGGTTACGGCACTTGAAGATCATCATATAGAGCAAATGATAGAGGAGTTGCTCGATTATGGGTCCATGGAAATTTGTTCTGCGGCTTCAACATAGAGAGTATATAGTTTTTTTTGTCTTTTTTCTTCCCCCGAAATATGCGATAACGAAGTCCTTCGATTTTGTTGGATACGTCAAGCAGACTGTTTAGTCTTTAATTAGAACGGTTAAAAATGTAGCAATATTGTACTATTTGGTTTTAATGCTACTTAATTATATCATCAATGACCTTTTTCATTTCTTTTTTTTTTTGGTTATAAGTGATTGTAATTTTATATATAATGTGATAATTTTGCTTTTGAGTATTTGGCATTTTGGACTAATTGAACATAAAGTAGTGGGGAAGAAAGGGATAAAAAAAAATGCAACCTAATAATGTGCCAATTTATAAGTAATATTCAGAAAGATGATGGCGTCATTTCGGATGGAAGATAGTATATGGATTCCTCCATTCTTTTTTCTTAATTTCTTTTTCATGAGTTTCACCCGGGAAAAGAATCCAAATCCCAAAGATGCCAAAAGTGAGAATTAGAAGTTTCAGATTATATTTTTATTCCCCTTTTTTTGACTAAAGGTGTTTGAAAGCGCATGCATTTTGCTTCATCCAAGGCCAAATAGTAAATGGAAGAAATGCCCTGAAAAGAAGTGCTGGTGATAAGACTTTAGTTTGTGATTCCCACATATCACATAAAACATACCAGATTTATAGGATGAGAGGAACTGATCCACCACCTCATCCAGTGCAACTCAATCTTTTGAAGGAAAGCATAGTTAAAATGAAAATATTTTTAAAAAATAGCTAAAATTGATATAGTTTAAATTTCTAAATTCTTAATTCTTTCTACTATTACACAAACACTTAATTACTATGTTAATTATAACCCAGTGTGCATGTGTATATTTCTTATCTCAATCAATTGAGAGTGTTAAGTTTAAAAAGTACAATGATGAATTGATAACTTAATTAGTTGGTGTTATTGATAGATAAAAGTAATTAAGATCTTCTTGGATGCTGTTTTCTTGTCCTAGCTACATTATAGACACCCTCAATATTGTACAAGTATTACAGTGTGCTCATATTGATTTCTAGAAAAAGACAAGATTTTTTTTTAACAAGAGATATTATAAACAATAAATTACTGTTGATATCATATTGAGAGTTTTTTTTTTAAACCATATGATATTGAGAGTTCAAAGTAGATTTCCAAATGCAAAATAAATAATGATAACTAGATATTAAAATAATATTCAAATAACAATAATTGATACAAATTAAGCCAAGACCTCATTGGCAAAAAAGACAACAGTTTGCACATATCGTTTCCTCATGTAAACATTCTCATCATTTTCTATTGGGGCTTTTGCGTGTAAGTTGATGACAAAAGAGACTTGACAGCTTTGTTATCCTTCCAGCTTAGATCCCTTGATTTCTTCAAAAGCATTACTTTTGACCAACACAAGCATTCTCATTTGTTCATATAAAATACCAACACTTTGTACACTAATTCATGCTGAATAAATTCTTAATTACTATGTTAACAGGCTCTAACTCCAACAAATACTGCATATAGTATATAAATAGCGCCTTTGTCAGGGCCATGCATAAGAGCTTAAGGTCCAAAATTTCTTCATTTTGGAGCTAACTTCAACCTTTTTTTCTTTTTGCATGTTACTGAATCAATATTAAATGAACCCAATATAGGGAAAAGTATTTTTTATACAAAGTATACGTACAGATAGGAAATTGTGAGCTCAAAGATCAAATTTGTTATTAGATCATTTTCTTTCCCACAAAATTTTTTCTAAAGAATAATTTTTCACCAGGTAAAGCATTTTCTTTTTGGAAAATTAAAACAATGACTAGCCACCATCCACACCATAGAAAAACACTTTGTCTGTAACTTTCTGAGGACTATATTTTGACAACTTTATAGTGTACAATGGGAATATATACAAATACGATCAACTCATGCTCCTAATAACATGAGCTCTTGAAATTTTCATAATATTGGACCTACATATATGTTGTGCTGTTGGAGCTTCTTATTGTCACGCATCAAAACATGGCCACAGCGACAAATATCATGACCTACTCAACAACACAGCTGTTCTTGAGATTGATAACTCATGCATACCTAAAGTCAGCTATTTACTTTGTCTACATTGTGTTTTGTAACAAGATATGACTATTAGGATTTTGAAGTTTTAATATCTTGCATTAAGTGTATAAGTAATTTTATATATATATATATATATATATATATA
>CATIWR010712260.1:0-10370 GCA_949677035.1 Omphalea diandra | reverse complement strand
TATATATGGATTATTGTGTTGTAATAATCGGAAAATCTTTCCTTTTTCAAGTAATTTTCAACAAATAAAAAATGTTATCATGGATTATCACTTGGATTTATGGATGTTGATGTTTATTACTTACTACCTTCTTTAACAGACGGCGACGATAAACGCACAAAAAACAACAAACACACTCTTAACGCAACTGAAAAACGAATGGACAGAACGAATCAACGGAACCATACCATATAATACCATGGCAAGTAACCATGCCACCCATTACTGGTCAGTCGCCGTAACCCATATACCACGATAAATCTCCCACGCAAGATTTCTTCTAGTATCAGTCAACAACAAACAGCGCCCCAAACAAAAATAAAAATAAAAATAAATAAATAACCCATATGTTAGATTGTGTTTCTAAACCCGAAGACAAGCTTGATTATGCTTCAAAGACTCCTTTTTTTCTCTGTCTAGTTCAACAAATTGATCCCTAAAAGGAAAACCCACAATTTTTTTAAGTGTTTTTTTAACTTGGGTTGAGCGAGATGGAGCTGAAGAGAAGACCAGTTCTTAGTGTGTGTTTAGGGTTTTTATTTATGTGTTTGGTGGTAAGTAGTTGTGTGGCGAGATTTATTGTGGAGAAGAACAGCTTGAGGGTGACATCACCGGATAGAATTAAGGGGACGTATGATAGTGCAATAGGAAACTTTGGGGTACCTCAATATGGGGGTAGTATGTCAGGTGCTGTGGCTTATCCGAAGGATAACAGGAAGGGATGCAAAGAGTTTGATGATTTTGGGATTTCGTTCAAGTCCAGTCCTGGAGCTTTACCCACTTTTGTTTTGCTCGATCGTGGAGGTACCCTTTTTGTCATTTTTCTTTATTTTGATTTTTCTTGTGCATTTGAGTAATAATGGGTTTATTCTTGTCAATTTGATTGTTTTTAGGAGTTTTTGAGGTGTATATGATCTGTTTTTGGTTGATTGTGAGGTACCCTGATTGTTTGCTTTTAAGCTCTTTTTAGTCATCCAAGCTGTGCCTTCTTAGGTTTTTATGAAATTTGATTGTTTTTCTTTGATGTGTTGTGCGTTTATTTTATTTTGGTTGATTAGTGGAGTACCGCTGTTTTATTTATCCCTTTGATTCATTTCGTATTTCTTTTTGGTCCTTTTTAGACTGCTTCTTCGCATTGAAGGTTTGGAACGCACAGAAGGCAGGGGCTTCTGCTGTACTTGTTGCTGATAACATTGAGGAACCATTAATAACCATGGACTCACCCCAAGAGGATGATTCGTCTGCTAAATATATTGAGAACATAACAATACCATCTGCATTGATTGAGAAAAACTTTGGTGAGATATTAAAGAAAGAAATAAGCAAAGGGGATATGGTAAATGTGAATCTTGATTGGAGAGAAGCTGTTCCTCACCCTGATGATCGAGTAGAGTATGAGCTATGGACCAACAGCAATGATGAATGTGGGGTTAAATGTGATATGCTAATGGAATTCGTGAAGGATTTTAGGGGTCCAGCTCAGATACTTGAGAAAGGTGGTTACACCCAATTCACACCCCATTATATAACCTGGTACTGCCCTCAAGCATTCACCTTGAGTAGGCAGTGCAAGTCACAATGCATAAATCATGGGAGATATTGTGCCCCTGATCCTGAACAGGATTTCGGCACTGGTTATGAGGGGAAGAATGTGGTTATTGAAAATCTAAGGCAACTATGTGTATTTAGAGTTGCAAATGAGAGTGGGAGGCCTTGGGTGTGGTGGGATTATGTAAATGATTTCCAAATCAGATGCCCAATGAAGGAGAAAAAATACAACAAAGAATGCGCTTATGGTGTTATCAAAACCCTTGGTAAACATTTCGTCATTGATTCTTCTAATTATAAGGATGGATAAAAAAAAAAGAAAAGGGAAAACAAAAATTGTGATTATGTTTGGTAGTTTTTTTTTTAATTGCTGATGCAACATCGGCACAGGGCTTGATGCTAAAAAGATTGACAAATGTATGGGAGATCCAAATGCTGATTCTGAGAACCCTGTTTTGAAACAAGAGCAAGATGCCCAGGTAATCATGTCTTGTTTGCAGGTGTAGCATCACAGTTTTTAGTACTTTTGTTGTCGTTTTAATCTGTTTGAACACTTGGACCACTCTGTAAGTTTTGAAATTTCTGATTAAGTTCAACCATGTATAGCTGCTTGACAAAGCTGTTAATGCAGGTTGGGAAAGGATCAAGGGGTGATGTAACCATATTGCCTACCCTTGTTGTCAACAATAGACAATATCGAGGTCCATTACTGCATGCTTCGGTTTCTTAGATGAAAAACCCTCTTTTTTCCTTTTTGTTTATTTAATTTCTTTAGTCAAATGCATGTGCCTGCAGGAAAGTTGGAGAAAGGTGCTGTTCTAAAAGCGATATGTGCTGGTTTTGAGGAAACAACTGAGCCAAGTGTTTGTTTGAGTGGAGGTAAGTTTTCTTCTATTTTGTGGGAACTAACTAGTGACACTGAGGCATCATTTTGTTGTAGTGATTGGGAAAAAAAAAAAAAATCTAGCTGTAAAGTAATAATAGGGATTCAGTCTTTGATAAAATAAATTCATATGGCTGAGCTGAGGATTATAAATAGATCACCTCTCCAGCATTACTTGGGTGTGACTGACATTATGTAGTGGCAGTATCATGTAGCTTCTTATTCTTAACTTGATATTTGATTGGTGAATCTTTCTGGGGCAGATGTTGAGACTAATGAGTGCTTGGACAATTATGGGGGCTGCTGGCAAGACAAAACCGCCAATATTACTGCTTGCAAGGTTTGGATAAAAGTTTTTTGCTAGGCAACTATCTGGGTGTGTGAGTGTGTGTGGCTGCGGAGGTCTGTGCTTGTCTATATTCCCTAATTGATGCTGATGATCATTTGCTTAGGATACATTTCGTGGGAGGGTATGTGAATGCCCCCTGGTTGATGGTATTCAGTTCAAAGGAGATGGCTACAGCCACTGTGAAGGTGAGTTTAGTTTTTCCTTTCGTGTCAGCACAAATTTATGATGCATAATTAGTAAGATTCTTTTTATTTAATTTTAACAAACTTTAGGTTTTCTACAGTGACATAATTGTCTGAAATTCTTAGAATTGACAATTGTGTTTGTGTTTAGTGATTTTGCAAGATGGTACTTAAAAACGGAGGAAACGAAAAGAAATGTCTGTGCCATGTTACATTAGCTATAGTTAATGATATAAAATTTGCTGTATTGAGTTCTGGGGTTATCAATATGAACTTC
Source organism: Omphalea diandra (assembly GCA_949677035.1). NCBI lineage: Eukaryota > Viridiplantae > Streptophyta > Magnoliopsida > Malpighiales > Euphorbiaceae > Omphalea > Omphalea diandra. The sequence goes on along the minus strand of CATIWR010712260.1, from coordinate 7,092 downwards.
GGATAGATCATTCTCAGGTTTTCATGAATGACATACTTTAGAACTTTCAAGGTTTGCAAGGCCAATTGAGGTGCTAGTCAAAAGATAGAGAAAAATATAGAGATATGTGCTAAAAAAAAATTTGCTGGAAAGTTACTGTAGTTGCACTGTTGACAATAAGCATAGGTTGAGAATCTTAGATTGTCGCTAACAAGTGCTCATCTCTCTTTATTTTGTCAGCAAAAGAACTTAGGGTATTTTGTACTTTAACATGTATATATGCTTGTGACTTGCATGGTCTTTCAGAGCTCTGTCACTTTAGCTCTTTTGAAATGGAAAGGGGAAAAAACCAAGAATATGTTGTTTGTATCTCTTCATCATTGCCATAGTCACATCTATGATCCAAGCTTGTTTGGAGAGGACCTCTTTATAATTATTATCCTTCTTTTAGTAGTAGTAAGTAAATATATGTTTCTAGCGATACTTGGGATTTTTTAAAGATTGGTAGGGCTATTTTATGATTTCCTATTCTATTTTTTTTTTTCTATATAAGGTTGTAGCTTCTATAGGCACATTTGGTATTTGGAATGGACTAAATATTAGGGTATTAAAACCATGGTTTGACATCACCAGAGTTAATGATGCCTAAGTGATGGAAAGGTTTTCTTAGTGGGGAAAATGCTGGTGAAAATTTAGCTTCCTAGGATCTTGCATGGATGGAAACTACTTGAGGCTTTGGTGAGCAAGGAATATGACAACTCCCCAGGCTCTCTTTGCCAGTAGACTTCAATTTTTATCGAGCAAGGTCTATGTATTGGCCTATTCTGGCCCATGGTTTGGTGAATCCTGCTCATTGAACTTGTGAGAAATATTGAACTGTGCCTTTTGAGGAATTATTCTTCAGGTTTCACATTCTGCTGTTATGTATAAATATGTCCACATACATCATATGTTGTGTAATTTATTTATTTTAATTGAATCTCCTCTTGAATATTTTTTATTTCTATGTATCAATTATTAGCGTGCTATAGATCATATCAACTATTTTGCAGTGAGTGGACCTGGGAGGTGTAAGATAAATAATGGAGGTTGCTGGCATGAATCCCGAAATGGACACGCCTACTCCGCTTGTTTGGTTAGTGATCAGTCATGTTCTCAAATTTCTGTCTTTTTCTCCTGTAAAATAATTTCAGGTTCAGATTCTAATTATCTGTTGGAACAGGATACTGATGATGGTAAATGCCAGTGTCCTTCTGGATTTAAAGGTGATGGTGTGAATAGCTGTAAAGGTAAGGTGTTCCTACATTTTAATTCTTATGATGTTGCTTTTATGAGGATTCTGAAAAACTAATTTCAAGATTATTGTGTCAAGGCGCCATTCAACCAGAATCAGGTCACACTAAGTTGTAATAAAGCCTAAATTTCTGACCTTGAAAATGTCTGGCATAGATAGAGAAGAACTATGTGGTGTCATATTATTCTTCAACAACAATGGTGACAGAGCCCAAATCTACTCTTAGATTTAGGAACTGTTGATCTGATGTCCATATCGTAGCACTTGCTAATGAGGGGTTCTTTACACCCTTATGATAAATTTTGCTCATTTGTTAGCCCAGATTAGTCGGCCTTGCATATTGGTCCTTAAGGATCTCTCATGCTTCATTGACAAGGCCATCTCCAACACACTACAAATTGGAGTGCGTGGGACACCATTTTACTCCAATCCAGCTGCATTTGCAATGCAGATGGATTTTGGAGTTCTTGAATTTGGCACAGCTGTCCTTAGCTGCAATTGCCTTTTTTTTTTTAATCAAATACTATTTTTTTTATTATTTTAATATCTTATAAACCAATCTTCTCCATACATAAATTATATTTTAGTTCAAATATAATATTCAATTTTGTCCACATGTAAATTATATTTAGAATTTGTTAACAATTTCACACAAAATTTCATCAAATTTTCTTTCCACTTAAATAAAAAGTAATATCACTTAAAAATAATATAAGACATAATAAAATTAAATAACTATAGAATTAAATTTATGATAATTAATTTAATAACCATCAAATACCACATTAATATTAATAAACTCTTTAAATGATAATGAAGTTAAAAACCATCGAAGACTACATTAATATTAATAAAACTCTTTAAAGAAGGAATATTCTTTTTGGAATTAAATATGAAGTTATGGGTGTGAGTAAATTTACTGTAGAAACTGCATTTTGGAGTAAATTTAACTGCATTTTAGAGTGTAGGGTTGGAGCTGGCCTAATTGTCTCAAATTTACAGTTTAGTTGCACTGTAACTTGATCAATGTTTAGTTGGCAATTGTCTGACCCCCCTTGGATGCAATTTTGTCAGTTGTGAGTCTAATGGAATTCATACTATAGGAAGAAGCCCTATCAAATAGAGATTTTATTTCTTTCAACTGTCTTATTGTTGTTTAATACAATATATAAGGACCGCTATTATAAATAGTATTACACTTTTGATCGTGAAATATCAATCGCTTGTTGAACCCTGTGAATTGTGTGAAAGTAAGAAGTTCCAATCTGAGTTTTGTAATACATTCTTTAATTGAATTAAGTCCATGAATCTAAGAAATAGTGAGTGTTCTAGATCTATCAATTCAAAAATCCAGGATTTGAATTGATGTCCTTTGGTTGAACCCCAGAATATTTCGCAGGTCAAAGCAAAAAAGACACTTCCAATATTTTTTTTTATTTAAAAGAAGAATTCATCTTTGCTTATATGCCAATAGAAACAGTAGTTTGATGGTCATGCAAGTGCAAGATTTTATTATCAGGCCATTATTTCGCTTTGAAAATCCTAAGTTTGTCTGGACAATCAGGATGCTCCAACTGCAGTGATTTTTGTACAATAATGTTTTGAATTGTTAGTGCATTGCATGTAAAAACAATTTGCTTACACCTTAATTGCAGTAGCATTTAGAGGAACTGTAAGTCTGTTAATGCTTCTGTTTGATATTTTCTCTTTATGTTTGACCAAGCAGATATTGATGAATGCAAGGAGAAAAGAGCCTGTCAGTGCCCGGAATGTAGCTGCAAAGATACTTGGGGTAGCTATGAGTGCACTTGTAGTGGGGATCTTCTGTATATCAGAGATCATGATACTTGCATAAGTGCGTTCAGATACAACGATTCCTAACTAGCTTCTATAGAAAAATAAAAATAAAAAAAAAAATTAATGCTATGCTTTTTTCGGTTTTACCTTTTGTCCAATGTCAGGTAAGAGAGGCACTGAAGTGAGATCAGCATGGGCTGCTTTCTGGGTCATTTTGATAGGTTTGGGAATGGCTTCTGGTGGAGGATATCTTATCTACAAATATAGATTGAGGGTAAGTTTGGTGCAGGTCTTTAATGTTCATTTCTTTGCCACTGGACTTGTACATTGGAATTTTGGCACTATTCCTTAATTTAAGCCTTTTTGATTGCCATTATGATTTGTGAAATCATGAGGCTTAGTGCTGTCATGTGTTCAGAAGCAGCATAAAGAAAGAGTAGGTTCCATTAACATCTAGAATGAATGACAGCCATATGGATATATGTGGGGTAAAAATCTAGTCCAACGATGTCATAGATGTTATACTTTACAATCATTTGTTACTATTTTCACGAAACCTTGTGAAGCAGGTTATGACTCAGTTTTTAGGATGGTCTGACATGGTAAATGATCAGTAGTTGAACTATAATAAATTTGCGATGTAGTTCAAAGAAATGAACTTGTGATGAATGCAGTGTAAATAGGTATCTATTCTTGAAGCTGAATATGGTTTTAACTGTACCTGATTGCTTCTGACTGAAGCTTGTGGTTTGGCATTTAGGCTTTTATTGAGAAATTGTGAATATGGTGAACTAGAATAGGCTAATTAAATGAATCTTAATTACTGTTTGTAGCAACATGTTATCATGAAATATTGATGTGTATGTGTAAACATTACAGCATTGAAGATGTATAACATCCAGTCTGTTCAACACTTCTCTTACTTTTGCAGTCTTACATGGATTCTGAAATCAGAGCTATCATGGCACAGTACATGCCATTGGACAGTCAATCAGAAGTTCCAAATCATGTCAACGATGAGCGTGCATGAAAATTACGAACTCTATTACTGATATTCAGGTGTTTACTTCACAAATTGGTAGCTACTAGTCCCTCCTGTTCTTGCTGTCCTGCTTTTGATTTGTCCCTGGGCAGAATTGTTTGCAGGCGGGGAGAGAAATTGTATGAATCTTTGGTTCTGATGGAACATGTGTGGCTGATGAGAAGGCTTCAAAGAGAAGGAAAAAAGAAAAATGAAAGGAATATATATATGAATCCAAACTCAGTGTTTTGGTAACTTTAGTCAAAATTCGTTGTTATTATAGTCCAATAACGAAAATTATGGACCTTATGAGAAATTTATTAGATTGTTGAAAATGGTAATTTCATGCAGAGTTTTACTGCTTTAAAGGGTTAATTATGAGCTTTTTGCGCTGAAAAATTGTGTTCGTTGTTTATTCCAAATTAAAACAAGTAAATTTCACATTAAAAAAAAAAATTTACAAAAGATAAATTTCACAATAAAAAATTTACATATTAGAAATAATAATACTACTATTAGTTTTTCTACTTTTAACTGTCGATAAAATGAAATAATTGAGACGAAAAACATCAATAAGCAATGTAAGACTGAAAATTCAATAAAAAAAAAAACTCTAAGAGAAAAAAAAATTAAAAATGTTGAAACATACATATATAACTGATGCTTCAAATTGAGATGCGATAATATTGAAAATTTTGGCTATAATTGAGAAAAACACAGAATTTTGGATTTTTTTTTTTTTTTTTCATTAGACTGGCTTATACGTCTGTGTATTTGTTAAGGTGATTTACCATTTACTTTTTGAGCTTTGATATAACTCACTAGTCGAGATTTTATTTTTAAAATCGTAATAGTTTATTCCGCATATTCAATTCTGTTAATAATTAGGTGTTTTTAATTATTTTTGATGTTAGTAAAACATTACTTTTTATATCCTTAATTCACTAGCTAGCTTTCTATCTTTAGTTTATTATTTTTTAAATAAGCTTTAAGTATGTTTGATAAGGGTTAAAATAATGAGTGTTAATAGTTACATAAATAACAATTAAAGTATAATAATTAAAAAAATAAAAAAAGATAATGAAGTATTACAACTATAACAATTAACTGTGTTTGATATTATATTAAAATATAGAATATTTTAAAAAATATAAAATTAATAATATAATTATTTATATTTATATTCAGTTGATATTATTTAATAATATTAATAATAATATGATAATTATAATTATTTTTATAATATTATTTTGGTACCATATATATATATATATATATATATATATATATATATATATATATATATATATATATTATAAATAATTGCTATATCTGTTTTTGTTATTAGTATATTAATGTAATTTTATAATGATCATATTATTACATTAATAATTTTGATATATTAGTAATAATTACCATATTAATAAAATTTTATAATGTTAATATTACTATTTAATAATATTTAGATTAGTAATTATTTTATATTATTAATAATTATTATATAAATAATATTTAATATTATTACATTAATAATATTTATTTATTTTTTTTATAATGTTTAGTTTTATATTATTTATATTAATGTTAATACAAAACAAAAAATAAAATCTCCTTTAATTTGAGGGAGTAAGCTACAAAAATACACTAAAAAAAGTTAACAATAATCTGTATCAAACAAAATAAATGAAGGTTAACTGTTAACTATTAAATTTGACTAATCCCTACCAAACATAACCTGCAAATTAAATTTATTTATTTATATTGGATTGGGCTTCATTTTAGAAATTCTCAATACATTAATATATTGAACTAGACCTCTTTTTTTTTTTTTTTTCGTTTTTATTAAGCTAGAATTATATTTTCAAATTTCAGTTCTAACTATGTTTGATTTTTTTTCCCCCTCTTTTTTATATTTAATATATTACTTCAATATTCTAATATTACTAATGAATTTTTAAATATTAAAACTATCAAAATTGAATAAGCAATATATAAAAGTAAACTTTTACAATAATAAAAACTTATGAACAAAGTCTAACTGAAGAAAAATTATTAATTTTTATTAACGCATCACCTTTTAAAAAAGCGAACTAATTTAACCTATTTATCGAGTATCATGTATATAATCAAATAGCACACCAAGTGTCCATAGCTATACTACGATCCACTATTTACCATATTCCAGGTAAATGTGTTTTAAACCATGATAAATTTATTTATTTATTTTTCTATCAAAACTAGTTTACTTATTTTTAATTCATATTATAAGTAAATTTTGAGAATTTTGATAGACGGGTATGTTTGATTTTGCTTTGGTGTTCGATATTGTTTGAGTTTTTTAATAGTGGTAAAGTAATAAAATGAGTATGATAGAAAATAAAAATTCAAAGTTAAATTGAGGGTTAAATTATTATTTTAATATCACATAAAGGAAAATTTAATAAAAGAACCGATATATTAATAGAATTAATTCTCAAAAAAGTAAATATTCTATTTTTAGAAATAGATCAAAGCTGATGAATTTGATATAATCCATTTTACACAACTTTAAATACCACTTTGCTCTAAAGATAGAAATACCATGTCCAATTTCATCTATAAAGTCTATTGGATTATGGCATAAAGAAAAAAAAACAAATAAATTCAAATTCAAGTATATAACTTAGTTTATTCATACCATGGAATTAGTTTATTCATACCATGGAATTAAATAACACCCATCATTCCATAATGTAATGGTAGCTATATAATGTTTTTATTTTCTTTTACTGCTACGTAATGATCGTTATGACCAAAGTTGTCAAAATCGAGATTTTACCCTAAAATCGAAATCGTAAAATCGGATCATAAAATCGTAAAATTTTACAACATAATAAAATATCATTTTAAAATATAATTATACATATATAAAAATATAAATAAGATATTTTTTAAATTTAATACACATAATTACATTAAGAAGATCAAAAGAAAATATGTTCATAAAAAGATTTAAGTTCAT
>CATIWR010712227.1:0-12654 GCA_949677035.1 Omphalea diandra | reverse complement strand
CAAATATGCTATAATATTATATGGATTATTTTTATGTTCATATAAATATTCATTACTATGTAATTTAAATAATTTTATAATTTTTTTAAAAATATTTTACTATTTTATTTTATAATATTTTATACATTTTATTATTATATTTTAATTCTTTATTTTATAATTTTTTATAAATTTGTATAACTTGGGGCAGAATATTAAAAAATAAAAAAAAAAATAACGTTTGTCTACAGTAACGTCCGCCAGTTAAACCAGCGGACGAAAGATGTTGACTACCATTTAAAATGTTTAATTTACAATTAATAATTAAATATTATTCCATCAACTTTCAACAAAAATTAATTGTTAAATCCATAAATATTACATTCATAAATTCATCTAAACATATTTTTTTACACCAAAAAATATTATTTTATATTATGAAATCTCATTATTTAAATTAATTCATTTACATATAAAATATAAGATTATTATACATATTACTAATCATAACTTTTTTTTTTCATATTCTAATTTTATTTTGTTGTTTAAATATTAAATTATTATTTTTAAAATGTTATATATATTATTCATTTTTAGTATGCTGAATTATATAATTTTACATGACATCTTTTTTTTTAATTTTTATATCCAAATATGTTATAATATTATATGGATTATTTTTATGTTTATATAAATATTCATTACTATATAATTTAAATTATTTTATATTTTTTATATTTTATTTAAAAATATTTTACTATTTTATTTTATAATATTTTATACATTTTATTATTATATTATATCTTAAAATATAAAATAATTTTATTATATTATATTATAATAAAATAATAAAATTATTATATAATATTTTAATAAAATAATTATATATTAATGCAGCCTTGCATTCTGCAAGGCTGCATTTAGTGTGTTGCAAGGCAGCCTTGCCTTGCAGCAGAGATTCCTACTGCGGGGCAGCAGGAATCTATGCTACGTCCGCCAGTATAACTGACGGACGTAGCATTAAAAAAAAAAAAAAGTTGTTAACAGTAACGTCCGCCGGTTAAACCGGCAGACGAAAAACTTTGACCACCCCTATCCCCTAATTACTTTTTTAATTGCCTTATTTTAATAAATATTTTTTAATTCATACTATTTTCCTAATTTTTTTTTTTTACATTACTTTGAAAAATAGCCCTTAGGAAGAAGAACAAGAGTAATGGAGTGAAGTATGATGCTCAGGATTTTTAGGATATAATTCTTGATCTTATGGAGGATGAGAATGTTGAGATGAAAGTCACTAGGAATCATCTTAAAGCCATGATTTTGGTAAGTTCAACTTCAACCCAGCTATCCTCTTTGCCCCCCTTTTTAACTACATTGCTTCTTTCGTCCCCCTACACATTAATTTTTTTTGTCCAAAATTGATGAATAAAATCTTAATTCACTATTCATAAAATGACTTTTCCTCACATTATGTCTTTGATATCCAAACATAGCAAAAGACTCTCTAGTAAGTAGTTAAGTGATTCATTGAAATTCCAGGTATCGGATTCAAATCTATCAAATGCATTGAATTACCTATAATAGAAACTTATTCTTTTTGTTCCAAATTAGATGTCATTTTAAAAAGAAATTTTTTATATCCAAACTTATTCTCTTTTCCTCACATTATGTCTTTGATATCCAAACATAACAAATGACTCTCTAGTTAGTAGTTAAGTGATCCCTCGTCAGATTCAAATTTATCAAATGCATTGAATTTTCTATAATAGAAACTTACTTTTTTTGTTCCAAATAAAATGTTATTTTAGGAAGAAATTTTTGTTTCATAATACTTGACGTTTTATAATTATTTATTAATATTAATTATTTTTTTCAATTTTATATTTTCTTTTTTCATAATAATTATTTTTTATAGGATGTACACTAATTTATAAAAATAATTAATTAAAAGTAATAGAATATTTTATTTATGTAATAATATCTATTCAATATAATTTTAATATATATATATAAACTTTAAATAACATGTATTATGAAACAAATAAAATATATTGAAAATCTCCCATTTTTTATTAATGCTAACAACTAACTTGTCATGAACCTACAAACTTATCATATTTCGATTTGGGTTTATTTTTGAGTTCGAATCTCTCATTTCCCGTAATTGTAATCCAAAAAAATAAGAACTTATCATGGACCAACTAATCACGTGACACTATTTAAAAAAAATCCAAATATCAAGAACAAAATATTTTATCTTTATTTTTATTTTCTCTCCGTTGTTTCCAAACAGAATTAAAATGTCGGAAATTCTTTTTCTTCTATTTTTGCTCAATAGATTAAAAAACTTTAATGGGAACAGAATTTTCTCTTTTTTTTTTTTCTTTTTGCAAATGTTCTTTATTTAAGATTTGAACTCGTATTATTTCTGTCCTGATAAAACTTTTGTCTTATTTATGCAAAGTGTACTGCTTCAGTTCACCAGAGTTCTGCCATTAATAATTTTTCTTCTCTCCACTGAGATAATGATGACTTCGTTTGTAGTGTGGTTGAATGTCGTTCACAAAACGCAATATTGTTATTCAAATTCTAGTCATTCCTTCCCTTCAGTAATCTTCCATGAAAAAAGAAAAACAAATTAAAGACTTCTAGTGTAATGTTTTTTTAATAATTGATTCATATAGTTATTGAAATATATCTCTTATTTTATAATAATTATTAAAAAATAATTTTATTTTATTACAAATAATTAATATTTTTCATAATATATTTTAAATATAAAAAATATATTACTTAAAAATTATATTTTTAAAAAAATATTTTTTAAACAAATTATTTTCTTATGAAATAAATAAAATTTTAATTTAATTTCACGTTGATAGTAAGAAGACTGCGAAAAGCTACTTAATTAATTACCATGCAGGATCTCTTCATAGCAGGTACAGAAACAACAGCTATACTGCTGGAATGGGCGATGTCAGAACTCATTATCAATCCAACAGTTCTTGAGAAAGCTAAAGAGGAAATAAATGTTGGAAGTATCGCGATTGTTGAAGAATCCCATACTCTAGATATTCCATACATTCAAGCCATCATAAAAGAAACGTCTCCCTTGTGCCTGGAAGGGAAGAAAACGAGGAAAAAGTAAAATGTGGGTGAAAAATAAAAGAATAAATATTTTTTTATTATTTACAGAAAAGAAAAAGAAAAATATATTATTTTATTTTTATTATTTTTATCAAAATAGAGAAAAAATATGAGAAATTGAAGAAATTTTTTAAAATTACGATTATGTCTATAACTTTTTTATTTTTTCAATAAAGAGTAAAATAAAAAGTATATGAAATAATATTTTCACTTCTTTTCATATTTTACTTTTTAAATAAAAAAATAAAATTATTTTTTTTTCTCTTATTTTTATTTATATATGAGAAAAAAATAAAAAAATTATTTTTCTCATTATTCTCGTTCCTAAGACATTATTCCCAAACACAGTGTTAGGCTCCGCGCACCAATCGCTATGCTATCAAAAAGATCAGTTCAAGAATGCAAGGTCAGTGGCTACACAATACCAGCCAATACCTTGGTTTTTGTTTACATGTGGGCTATAGCAAGAGATCCCAAATATTGGAAAAACCCTTTACAGTTCCAACCTGAAAAGTTCTTGCCGTCCAACGATCCGGATGATGGGTTCAACAGCTCTAATATTGATTTTAAAGGCCAACATTTTCAGTTGTTGCCATTTGGTACTGGAAGAAGAATTGTCCTGGAAATCCTTTGGCCGCGCAAGAAACGCCTGCTGCACTTGCTGGTATGATTCAGTGCTCGATTGGAAGGTCGATGGTGTTTTGGACATGACTGAACAGCCTGGATTAAGTGCTCCTAGAGCTTATGAACTTATTTGCACTCCTGTAGCTCGGTTACCCCTTGCTCTTTCCGCTGGTTGTTAGCGCAGTGTCTTTGCATCATTTAAAGTGCCATTGTTGTCTACCCAAGTGTTAGTTCTTTGCATCAATAGTATTGTTCATTTTATTACTGATGCTAGATGTGTATGGCGACTTTTAATCAATACTTTTAAAATTCCAACTGAGTGTTGAACTTGAGTCATGGCTCGTTCCCAGTTTGGTTAGTTGAATCGATTCGACCACCAGTTCAATGGTATATCCTTTATCAAGCGTTTGAACGTGTTGGAAGTTGTTTAATAATTACTCCACACATTTTAAAATATTTGAAGTTTAAAAAAAAAAAATTGTTTCAATATAATTATCATTCTATTATTTAAATATAATATGAATTTTTTGTTTTTCAAATATGCTTTCATCATTATCTTCTCTATCACTCACTCTTTCTCATTTCTTTCTCTAATTAGTTTGGTTATAAATAAATTAAGGATCTATTTGTCCATATGAATTAAAATTATTTCTAATTAATAACTTTCTTAATCTAAATACAAACTTCTAAAAAGACAAAAATTATGAAACAAAGAGAATAATTATTAATATATATAATAAATTTCAATTTTAAAAATTATCTACAATAAATATTGTCTTTTTCAAAGTGAGAGAGGGAAAGCAAGAAGATTAATTAGGTATAAAAGACTGAGAGAAGGAAGCACGAAATAAACTTTAATGATAGCTTCTTTCTCAAAAGGTAAGACCATAGAGTCGACATCTTTATTCTCTATTCACACACATTTTTCAATTGTGATCTATGTTAAATTGGTATTATTATTATTATTATTATTATTATTATTATTATTAAGGGTAGAATAATCATACACACACACATATGACTTGAGTTGCTGTCTATTTATTTTGAAGACTCTTCTTTTTTGTTTTATATGTTTATAGCTTTATGGAAGTAAACTTTCACCATTATAAATGGTCCAGACCAAGGATTTCAATTTTCCTAAAAATAACTATAACCGAGAATTAAAAAGCAACACTTATTGTCCTTCTTGAAAGTTGCAATTAACAATATGCTTATCATGTCATCTCTTTTGCCATCTCTTTATAAATCATAGCATTTTCATATGCACTTAATCTCAATTCATCTGGCTCTTCAAATGCTTTGGTTGAACAGTGATATTGAATAACATTAACGTAAATGGGGTTGGTGTTTGGGTTTTCTTCTTCCTTATTTTGATACATCATCTCCTCTCAAAATCATTTTGGTGTTAGAGCTGATCTATCATCTCTTCCACTATTACATGATCAATTACATCCATTTTCAAGCAACTCTCCCTAGCATTGGTCTCCTTATAGCTTTGAATATATCAAATTCTGCTTGCTCATTTTCCACTATAAGTGTTAACTTTCCTAGCTCAACATCAATAAGAGCTCCACTAGTAGCTAGGAATGGTCTCTCGAGAATGAAAGGAATCTCACGATCTTCCTCAAAATCAAGAACAACAAAATTAGTAGAAAAAATGAATTTGTCCACCTTGACAAGCTCATCCATGACCACACCTTAATGGTTATATCTGCCAAATGTAATAAGATTCTTATCACATTGACTTCTCTTATCCCCAGTTTTTTAAAAATAGATAAAGGCATAAGATAAATGCTAACACCAAGATTACAAAGAGCTTTATCAAAATCAATATTACCAATAGCATAAAAAATATTGAAACTTCTTAGATCATTGAATTTTTGTGGAAGTTTGTTTTGCAAAATGGCACTACGTTCCTTGGTAAGAGTTACCACTTCACATTCTTCAAGACTCTTTTTATTAAAGATAATGTCTTTAAGAAATTTTACATATGATGGCATTCGTGCTAATGCTTCAAGGAATGGAATATTGATGTGTATTTTCTTAAAAACTTGAAGAAATTTGGTAAATTCTTTTAGTGACTTGTCATCCCTCTATTTCTTTAGCCTTTGAGGAAATGGAATATGAGGCATATATGGTTTAACTGATGGTGATGAAGAATAAACTTCCTCATCTTTTTGTCCTTTTGATTCTTTCCCTTTGATTTGCATCACTATTTGTAGCTTATTTTGGCTCGCTAACTCAAGTCTCCATTTCTCTTTCACTTCTTAAGGTGATAGCTTTTTCATGCTTTTTGGGATTAACTTTTGAAGGCAAACGGTAGCATCCTTAACCCAATTCATATGCATTTTAATTATGTTATATTTGAATATATGCATCACATGACATAAGTATGACAATAACACTTACATTATTGCATTTAAGGGATTTGAATATGATGTTTGCATAGCGGCATGACAAATTCTCATATGTTGTGTGCATCTTATAGTATTTTAAATAATGGTGTTTTGGAACTTATTAAAGGTATAAAAAGCATATGAGGATTGCTAAATGGATTGAGGTGACGAAAGACTGAAGAAAATGGACTAAAAAAGAAAATTTCAACTTTCAACTAATAGGAACAAACCACTAATCTTTTGTCTTATTAAGACAAGAATACAAATTGAAATTCTCAAAAAAAGAAGAAGAAGATGACGACAAGAGTCTTTCTAGTTTGGGCGAAAGGTATGTGATTTCATATTTATTCCTCCATAAAATTTCTCTTCCATGACATATTAATCATGAGTAATTAATTGGAGTTATAAAGAAATTGTATTTAGGATTCATGTGTGAGAAGTTGTTGATAGTGAATATGTAGATTCCTTTAATTCTGTTTTCAGGGTAGACTGTTGGATCCATGATTTCATAACCTAAGAGATGAATTAGGCAAAGTGCAAAACATTAAAAGTTATAGGTTTATGCCTTATCTAAATGCTTGTAAAACATTTTTGCTAAATAAGTTGTGTGTGAAAAGATATGACCCATTGATTATTGTTGAAAGCTGTGTGGCTCTCAGTTCTATTTTCTAATAATTTTTATGGGACTAGAGTGAAAATTAGGTGAAGTACGAAATAAAAAAGTTGTAGCCTTATATCTTATCTAAATGCTTGTAAAACAGGTTTTCTTAATATTGTGTGTGCTAAGAGATATGAGTCCTTGATTAGGGCTGATTCTTAATATGCCCATGCCTGTAAAGTTTGATATTGATAATTTCATTTGAGGATCTTAGAAGCTGAATTAGAGCATGCGTTAAAGATTCCAAATGTTCGTTTACATGTTAAATAATTGGCTCTAAATCAGGTTTTCATTTAGACTCCTAGGTTATGAGATATGTCCGAGTATATAGGGATATTTAGCATATAATTGCACTGTAAATAGGGCAAACTAATAAAATTCACCATGAATTGTGTGGTGCATATTTTGGACAGAATTTGAGATATGTTGTATCCATATATGTCTAGTTAATTAAAAAAAAATTAGGTCATTTAGACTTGTGGGGCGAAAGTAATTATAGAAATAACCTAATAAGATAATGATATATTACAATAACATGCATGCATATTGAGATAAAAATCTTACTTTATCATCATGGGTTGATTTGGTGCATTGAAATAAGTACTCAAGGCATTGAAGATAATATATTGAAAATAAGTTGGGACCATCCACAACTTAGTAACTTGAAGGAGAAGGTAAATAAATAACTAATGGTACGTAAACACGTGATTGGTTAAATGCTATGAACTTATACTCTTTCGATTGAATTGTTGTTTAATGAGATGATATTGATGAGCACTTTGATGAAAGGATTGTTATATTTTTTATTTATTTATTCTTATGAGAAATTGATAAATTATGGCTTAAAAATGAAAGTATGTTATGATATGGATTGCCAAGGTTGATGGGTATTACTATTAATCATTATATTGCAAGAATTTTGTTGGGTTTATAAATGATTTGCAAAAGGACCATTACTTGATATTATTTAAGCAAAAATAATAAATTATAACCTATGTAGTAACAACATTTGATAGCCTATATGGCGACAACAATGATAGCCTATGTTGCAATAATCTATAGCTTATGTGGCAATGATCTATAGCTTGTGTGACAATAATATGTGATAGCTTGTGTGGTAATAACATTTGATAGTCTGTATGACAACAAAATATGATAGCCTGTATGACAACAAAATATGATAACTTGTATGAAAACAACATTTGACAACCTATGTGACAATGATATTGTATAGCCTATGTGACAACAAAATATGATAACCTGTATGAAAACAACATTTGACGGCCTGTGTGACAATGATATCGTATAGCCTGTGTGACATCAATATATAACAACCTGTGTGACAATAATAGTTGATAGGTTGTGCACCATTAAAGATTAAAAACTCTTTAATTTGTGCATGGATAAGATGATGAGTTATTTATATTTAAATGTTTGTTATGTTATTTATGCTTGAAGAATCATTATGTGTTTACTTACTGAATATGCAAGCTCATTCATTTGCATTAAATTTTCTTTCAGGAAGAGTAGAATAGAGATTGCATCTAATCTGCATTTTGAAGTTACTGTCTAGCAGTCTGATAATGGTTGGGCCAGTATGTAGTCTATTAGTATTTTGGTTTGTTTAGCCATGTATGTTTTGTTATAAATAGTTGTTATATTATGATACAAGATACATAATATTCAAAACAATTAATGAAAGGTCTTTTAATGTTAATGAGGTGGCATGAGAGAATTTTAATCATGTTGTGTAACTTTATTACTTCATGCTTTATGTATGAGTTAATGTACTTGCTTTAGGAATGATTAGTAAATAGGACGTCACACAAACTACCATGTTGCCTTGACAACTCAATTCTAGCAAGTTGTCCCATTTGGACTTTTGGTACATGAATAAATGAAAAATGATATTTGCTAATTTAATTAAATTTGGCATCTAATCTCTTTATAACCTCATTTTCAACATCCATTCATCATTAGTTTAGTAGTAAATTTCTCCATCATACTCAAAGTTGACTTTTTATCTTGTTGGTGAAGAAGGCTACACATGTTGTTGATTTATTTATAGCTGAAAATCTAGGAGAGCTTGAGGTTTCAAAGCATTGTTCTCATTCCATGAAAAACTAGGATGATTTAACCAGCCTAGATTATTAGTGTTGGAGTAGTGGTTGTTGCTTTGTTTATTGTTACAGTACCTACATAGTTGATTTGTTCAATATTTGAAGAAGAAAATGGGTTACTATCTTGGCATTCAATACTCATATGCCCACTTCATCCAAAAAGATTGCATGTGCTCATTTGCAATGCTGAAGAGGCAATTGCATTGCAATATATTAAACTAATTTTCTTTGATAAATTGGCAACCTGAGCTTGCATAGCTATTAATTGATCAACCTCCAAAACTCTAACTACCTCTTTGGATATGGATCTTTCATATGGCCAATAATAGCTATCAATTGTCATCTTTTCAAGCAATTGACATGTTGCATCCTCTATTTTTTCCATGAGTGCACCTTCTATTATGATATCTAATGTGCTTCTCAATGAAGGAGTCAACCACTACAAAAAAGTCTACAGGATGAGCCATTTTGATAACCTATGATATAGACATTTCCTTAACAACAATTTTAGATTTATCCTAAGTCTCATAAAGAGACTTTCCTTCTATTTGAACAAAGGAAACTATGATTTCTCAACTTAGCTATCTTTATAGGTAGGTAGAACTTGTTGAGGAATGTTTGTGATAGTTGGTCCCAATTAGTGATAGACCTTAGAACTAAGAAATGGTACCAAGACTAGGCCTTATCTCATAATGAAAAGGAAAATATCCTCAATCTAACAACATCCTCAAAGATTCCCTTATGCTTGAATGTACTAAATATCTCTAAAAATATGGTCCAATAAGTATGTGGATCGTCTTGCGGTGGTCCTCCAAACTAATTATTTTAAACCATCTAAATAATAATAAGCTTGATCTCAAGATTATTAGTATTTATAGTTGATCTTCTACCACTGTTCTATGGTTCATCTAATAAGGGTACAACATAGTCTCTTATAGCCAACTCATTATCATTATTGTTTGCTATTGGTGATGTTGTTTGTCTTTTTATGTGTCCCTCTTATCTTTGTCTTCTTCTATCAACCTTAAGAGTTCTTTCAATCTCTGGGTTTAATGGTTTAAAATTTTGCTCTGTTAGGTCCAAAATTCGAGTCCTTTATATATAAGAGAAAGAATTGTACCTGAAACAAAAAAAAAAGAAAAACTTTAGATTAATAAGAATCAAAGATTTTGATATTATAGCATCGATCTTCAACAATGGCACTAATTTCTTAATTATCAAGATTTTTCCATGATAACTTTTCAACTTGCTAATTGTCATAATGTAAAGTTCATTCAAGTAATAATAGTGCACTAATAGTGAGGTATCATTTCCCTAAGGATCAAGTATAAGTACCAAAATATAATGATTCTATTTATATTTAGAAAGTAATTAATTATGCTTCAGTTGATAGCTAGACAACTTTAAAATTAACTAAGAAAAAAAATAAACTAAATCAATAATATTAGCAATTGGTGAGAAAATCTTGTATGAATGAGCCTAGTGTAGTTGATTTCACTAAATGGAAATTCATAATGCTTTAATCCTCTAATAAGACTTTGGATTAGATATTGCAACTATCAATTTACTCTACAGTGTTCGGTTCTCTCTCTCTCAAGTAGTCACTCAAACATGTAATCCCATTTCATAAAACCCTTCCTTAATGTGAACTATCAAATTAAGATTACTCATGTAGATTAAACAAACCCTAATGATAGTAATAGGTTAAGTATGTATTTTTACTCATCAATTAATCTAAAGAGATTGATTTTAGGTCTATTTTAATTTACAATCTTTATATACATAAATGAAACACAAATCAAGTAATTGGTGGCCAAATAATTATAGGCATTAAGTGCAAAAACCATTCTCTTGCAAAATAATAATCTAATATTTTCAAAGAGTCATAAATCATTCACCACTTTTATGGCTACATCAAATACCTTAGACAATAAACTCAACCTAGCATGTTCCTAAAACAATTCAAAACCAATTGTTCAAGAATCATCTTAATGAATAAAAGAAACAAGAGAGAAGGAGAAAAGAAAGATGAAATTACTCAAAGCTTAGCTTGATGATCATTTTATTCATTGTTCTTTCTTCCTTCTCAAAAGACTCTCTTACAAACTCTTAGAAAAATGATATTTGTTGGCCCTAGGCACCAAGAAGAGGGGGGGAGGGGATTGAATTGGTGTATGAAAATTAAAATTGGATAGAGAGAGGAGAAATGAGATGAGAGGAAACACAAGATTTATAGTGATTCGGGTATAATTGACCCTATATCCACTCCTCAATTCTTCGAAATTGGGTATTCCACTATCTTTCAAAGGTGTTTTTAAGCTTACACCAAACTTTTACACTTGTGTTTTTGAAGGCTCACACAACAACCTATAAACTTGTGTTTTTAGGCTTACACAACAACCTTTACAACTTGTGTTTTAACAGGCTCACACAACAACCTCTCTTAGTGTTTTGACAGGCTCACATTATAGTCTATTACACTTAGTGTTTATGCTCACACCCAACAATGACTTAAAGAATAGAAAAGAGTGAGTAGCAAAATTGCAAGAGTTTGGGTATAAAGTTATCAATTCTCTTGCATTTACATCTGTTTGGTGAGGTATTTGTAGCCTCTACCCATCAAAGAAATATTGCAATAAAACTGGTACAAAATCATCAAAGTGTGCTAGACAGATTTTCGCATTAAATGCTTAACAATCATGATTTGCAGTCGCTACTACTCATTTGGTGGTCGCGAATTCCAAATTCTATAAGAAAAATCCTGTTTGTGTCTAACGACTAGTCCACGTGGTAACTTCTGATTAGTTTACCAGAAAAATATAGTCATTACCTTTCATCTGCTCTCAAAAGTAGCGGTCGCGATTTATCTTATATAGGATGCGACTCTGAACGCAAATTCCTCTGCCAAAAATGTTCATCTTCTTCTTTTGGGTTCACGGTTGCTACCAACAAGTTTCCATCATGATTTTTGACTTCCAACGATTACCTGAGACACTTGTCAAGCTGTGATTGTGGACTTGATTGCATCTTGAGTTACTTCAAAATTCGCAGTAGCGACTGAGGCAAGCTTTACACTGCGAATTCGTTTGTCACTTTTGGAGTTCTTCCTTTAGGTAAGTCGCGACTGAGAGTGACTCTGTGATTTCATATGTCTGAACTTCTAACAAGTCTTAAGATTTCTATCTAACTTCTAACTTAAAGACTTACACAAAAACTGCAAAACAACACTAAATAAAAACATAAAAATGATCAATCCCCTTTGTCAAGATCAAAAGAGGCCCAAGACTTAAGGTTAACTACCCTAGTCAAACAATCTCCCCTTTTTTGATTTTGACAACTTAGATTAATCCTTAAGTGAAAATGATGCAGGAAAGTGAAGTTGGATTATAATATGATTCAATGACAAAATTTTGCTAAGTATATCATTTATTCAATCAAAGGTGAATTTAATAAAACAATAAGTATATTGCTCCCCCTTAAATTATGTTATAGTTTTTCTTAAGTTATTTCATTATTTTCTCCTTTTCACAATCTCTCCCCTTTTGGCAATATTAAAAAAAGGGTATATAAGGAAAAGAAATTCATGCATAAGAATTCATAAGGAGCAAACATAATGCAATGGATAAAAGAATAAACATCAATCACATAAGATAACAATGTTTGCAAAGAAACAAGTTTTATTTATATATATTCATAACTGTGGGATCACAAGATTTGTAAAAATAAA
>CATIWR010712220.1:0-15348 GCA_949677035.1 Omphalea diandra | reverse complement strand
TATACCCATAACAACTCTATAAAACACACCCACAACACTTTTTCTAATTTATATACAATCAAAAACATATATATATATATATATATATATATATATATATATATATATATATATATATATATATTTCATCCTTTAAACTTAACTTATGCATTAGTATTGATCATCCCTTCTCCTTTCATTTAACATACCTTTTTAACATAACTTCTTTTTTACATAACATATAATATCCTTATTTTAAAGCCATTAATGTCATCATTCATTCATGTAGATTTAACATCATCTCCTTATTTAACATGCTTGTACATTATAATTTACCCATACTTTCTTATTACATTACATCTTTTACCATCATACCTCTTAGTCATTCTTTTTAATTCATATCATATCTTACATAGTCATTATTATTTCATAAAAATTAATCTCCCCATGCCCATCATTTATAAGAAAGAGTCCTCATTTATGAGAAACCTTGAAGAATCAAATTTCGAGTAGTATAAATGGTCAATTGAAAAAGTCATGTAAAAATGGCTAACTCTTCTGTGTAGAATAAATTTAACTTTAACACATGTGGAGGAGATTAAATGACTTTATGTCTAACAACTATTAATATAATTAAAGTAAGTTATCAATAACGAATATGGAAATCATCTAATGACCGTTAAAATGAACAATAAAATGGCACATCAAGCAATGATAGATAAATAAGTGCTTCAGATAAAACTAAGTTATGCAAATATTCTAATAAGAAATGGTTCACAATGACAATGGGAGAAAATTCAATGATCATTGATAAAACAACAAGCGTGGGACTCTAGACAATGATGGCTAAAAAAGTCTTCTAGATAAGCCTGTGGAGTCTATGCAAATTAAAAATCTTTTAATGACTATGAAAAGATCTCAATGACCATTATAAAGGGATTCAATAAGTGTTAGTCAACTTTACTGATCGTTGTCAAGAAAAGAAGAAGGAAAGGCAATGACCATAAGAATTAATTGTTGAGCTTATTAAAGTTTCAACGATTGTGGTGATAAGTTCAGTAATCATTGATGGGGTAATAATAGTTATATTAACAATTCTTAATAGGTTTTCATCTATGTGAGTATTAACTAGTTTTTCTTTAGCAAATCTATATAAGAAGACCTCCCATAGACTTTAAAAGGTAAAAAAAATGATGATGATAGAATTGTTGATTTTAAGGAAAAAGCTCATCTTGACACATTCTTTTTGAACCTTATAGAGTCATCTTGAAAAGGAAGAAAATAAGCTACTTCACTACTCAACTCAAGGCTTAGCTCAAGTTTTGAAGCCTTAATTATGTTAGATTGCTTTTACAAAAGAGAGGCTTAAGTGTTAAAGAGTGATCATTCTTTAAGCAATACTTACAATTCTTATGAGAGGATCATAGCTTAGGTTTCCTAGGCTAAAGATAGCTCCTAAAATTTATCTTGAGAGGACTTTAGATAGTGCTAAAAACCATCTTAGATAGGTTTTGGCATTACTTGTAAATTCATCTTATAAGACTTAAATTTTGAAGCTCTAATTATGTTATATTGCTCTTACAAAGGAGAAGCTTAAGTGCTAGAGAGTGATCATTCTTTGAGCAATACTTATAATTCTTGTGAGAGGATCATAGCTTAGGTTTCATAGGCTTAAGATAGTTTTTGAAATTTATCTTGAGAAGGCTTTACATAGTGCCTAAAAACCATCTTAGATAGGTTTTGGCATTACTTGTAAATTCACCTTATAAGACTTAAGTGGTGCATAGAAAATTTACATTGTAAAGATTTGAGTAGCACCAGGTAAACTATTTATATTGGTGGAACACTTTAGTGGCATACCAAGGGAGAAAATATAGTCCAAGTTATGATTGAACCTCTATAAATTTTTATCTTCTTTTTTATTATGATTCTCCTATTGTGAACTTTTAAAGTTAAGCTTAATTATCATAGCATATTCACCTATTCTAGGGCTTTTTGAGCCAACATATTTAATTGATGTAAGATCAATATATAATTAATTTCGATATGAAATTAAGTTTTAGATAAGTATTTATCATTTATCAAATAATTATATTAACAATATAATATTTTTGATAAGTGGCAATATAATATACTTTTATTTTTTCATACAGCAAATAAGTTAATAATTAAATATTTTATTTTTCTCTATTAACCAAAAGAAAATATAAAAAGTTTAACGATACATAAATTTTTTCACATAAAAATAATTTAAAAATTTTAATAATATAACAAATTTTTATATAAAAATAATTTATAAAGTTTAATAACATAGGAAAAATTTTCACATTTGTCATCATTAGAACTTTAATACAAATAAGTATTTACATTTCTATATAATAACAAAAAATTTAAAAGAATTATATAGATAAAAATAGCTAATAAAAAAATTACAACTAAGAATTTTCTTATTTTTATCAGAAAATATATTATTATTAAAATTCATTAAACTAATTTAATTATAATTTTTATTTTTATAATTTTATTTCTTTGAAAATATCTAATTTGATAATAATTTTTTGTAAAATAATAATATTATAAAATAATAATAAATTTTTAAATATTATTTATATATTCATTTTAATGATTCAACTATAATCCATATATAATTAATTTTAATATCAAATTAAATTTTAGATGAGTGATTGTCATTTGTCAATTAATTGTTTATTTGAGATAAAATTTAAAATTTATCAAATTAATTATTTGATACATAAGTGATTAAAATTTTCATATAAAATTTTATAATTAAAAATAATTATCATAAAAATAAAAAAAAACATTAAAAGAAACTACCAAATAGGCAACTAAAATTTAAGACAAAAAAATAGTTTTCATATATTATCTATTATGAAAATAATTTTTTTTTACTTAACCACAAATTTTATATGAATATTTTATTTTATTAATATTTTTAAATATATTTCAAATAATATATCAAACTATAACAGCCTTAAGCGCAAATGATCAATTAGAAAATAAGTATTTTCATCTTTTCATGAGGCAAAATTACTTAAATATTTAATTTTTTAATTAATGAAAAGAAAATATAAAAAGTTGAATAATATAAGAAGTTCAAAAAGTTTAATCAATACAAGTTCTTCATATAAAATCAATTTAGAAAATCTAACAATATAGAAAATTTGTTCATTTATCATCTACTCGATTAATAAAAAAATATATAAATAGTTTAATAATATAAAAAGCTTTGAAAGTTTAATAATATAGAAAGTTTTTCACATAAAATCAATTTAAAATTTTAAAAATATAGAAAACTTTTCACATTTATCTTCTTTAGGACATTATTAAAATTTACTATACTAATTTAATTATAATTTTAAATTTTATTATTATAATTACACTGTCTTCTGAAAATTATAAGAGTGAGTTGAAATTACTGACAAATAATAGTAATATGTATGAAATGCCTTTATATGGGGCTAACAGTTGAAAAAATAAAATTAGTATGTAAAACATCTAATTAAAGAGTAGTTGATTAATGTTATCTCTTTCCAATCCCTAGCGAACTTGTCATTATAAGCACCACAAGCAAGTAATCAGGTTGTGCTCGAACTAGTGGAATCTTACGTGCAACTCTTACCATGTATCGATCAATGGGGGATCAAGAGGACGAACATTATACACTAGTAGTAACCTTAAATTATGGCTCGTGTTTGGATCAACAAGATATCCTTTAGGCCTCACGCAAGATTGAAACCTTTTTTTTCCAAATTAAGGTCAACAAGGGGTCAAGGCAGGACAACACATTGGTATCATCCGTAATGGAGTGTAAAGTCATCACTTAACTTTTGTTGGGGCAAAAATATGGGCAAGGACAAAATTTGAGCTTAACTAAGTCATTTAGAAGGCTCAATTTGTCTTCATCCCATTAGAGTTTGGGTTCAAAAATTGAATACAATTTGGGAACGAGGTTAAGCACCCTCAAGCCACCTAAATTTAAGGATTCAACCTTCAGGCATCTTTACTTCACTTTTATCATTTTATCCTTACTATTAATAAGTCTGATTATCTCTCTTTGCATGTTTCAAAGGCATTTTCAATCAAACATACCATCACCTAAGCATTACAATCATACTCAAGGGGAAGGAGTACATCCAAAATTAAATGGGAAGGTCATGCTTATTTAATAATCATAATCATGCATAATCAAGTTTACCATGCATACATATGTAGTTACATATACACAAAAAAGGCAAATAAGTTAATGGTCATCAAAGAAGATGGAATAAAATAACACAAAAGGAAATGTACCCAAAGTGAAAGAGGCTCACCAAATCTCCTCCAAGTCAAGGGAACCTAAACACATTCTAAGTCCAAAGTCAACACAATCTCAACATCACATGAATCATAAAATGACAATAATAACAAATAAAACACAAACATATGAGTCATGGAGAATATACCTAATATGCAAATACACTTTGAAGGATGTTAAAGGCCTTGGCAAAGTTCTAACAAATGGGATCCTAGAGATATTGAACTTTCCTTCATATTACTCCTAAAAAGCTAAGCATCCATGAACATTACTAACCATTTTGGGAGGCTAGGATGTTAATAAAAAAGAAACTATCATAAGGCCAAAGATATGTATAAGATAACAAGCAAGAGATATACCATAATATTGGTCATCAAAAGTCAATCCTTCTCCTTAAGTTCAATTATATGATCACCTAAAATAAGAAAAAGAGGAGGATACAAGCTAAGCATCTTGCAACCCTTTCTTTTCGTGAGAACAAATGAAACAAACCACTAAACTATGAATCATAAAGAAATTACAAGCTCATGAAGTCATAGGAAGTTGTAATCCCTCTCTTAATCATGGTCAAAGCTCATAAAATAAAATACTTAAGGTGAAAGAAAGGGATAATGCATGCAAAAATCAAAGCTAAAAACATTAAACTTAAGAAAACAAGGTTGAAATCTTGATCTTAGCTCACTCTTTGAAGGAATATAAGTCATAAACCATAAGACTTACCCTATATTTTGTCATTTGAGCTCCCAAGATACCCCAAGAAACCATAAAGAATATAAGGACTTGGATGGAAAAGAAGAAGATTTGTACAATTTGTCCTGAGTCAAAGAGGATTGTATAGACCAATAAGTGGTTTGTATAGCCTTCTAAGTGGTCTGTAGGTCTATATAACCACCAAGACTAGGTTTTTAAGGAACAAAAAGAAAAAGAAAAGGGGAAGGAAAGGAGTTTGCAGGGGAACTAGGATGCCTTTCGTTATTGTTTTGCCCTCAAAGGCATTATAGTGTGATTAATCCTCCAAAATGTAAGAGTTTGTATGCAAATAAAAGTCACTAGACATAGGGAACCACCTTGGATCTAAGATTGAATGTGCTAGGGTTTTAGTTTATGCACTTAAGAGTGTTCGTGGTGAAATTTTGGTAGAGTAACTCAAGGATTTTTCAAGCCTCTCCTCCCTTTTTAAAAATAGGGGGTATTTATATAAAAAGATAGGTGCACTAGAGCTAGGATAGCTCTGGTTTTATTTTATTCACAACCTAAAATAGATAAGGACCATAAAATTTCTTAAATTAAAGTTTTACAGTTGTCTATACAACCAAGAGATTGGCTATATAACCCACTAAGTTAGCTTTGCAGCTAAGGGCTTAACAAGGGGGCAAGGTTTAAAAACCTTCTTCTATCTAAGGTTTTACACTTGGTTGTACAACCAAGTAAGTTAGTTGTACGACCATTTAAAGAATGGGTAACATATTAGTGAGTTGGGATTAGTTGGGCTTGGGCTTGGTTTAGGAATTGATCCAAGGCTTCTTTAGGCCCTTGTTCTTCTTCCTTTTGCAACTTTTTCTTTCATCTTTAGGGAATAGTTCTAATAGTTTTCATCATTGGCTTGCATCCTACAGCCCAAAACCCGATGCTCATAAATAGTTCCTAAAATTTATCTTGAGAGGGCTTTAAATAGTGCCTTAAAACTATCTTAGATAGATTTTGGCATTACTTGCAAATTCACCTTATAAGACTTAAGTGGTGCCTAGAAAATTCACTTTGTTAAGGTTTGAGTAACACCAAGTAAGCCATTTATATTAGTGGAACTCTTTAATAGCATACTAAGGGAGAAAATGTAGGCCCAACTATAGTTGAACCTCTATAAATTTTTATCTCCTTCTTTATTATGATTCTTCTATTGCTAACTTTTAAAGTTAAGCTTAATTACCATAGCCTATTCACCTCTTCAAAGGCTTTTGAGACAACATATATAATTTATATAAGATCAATATATATAATTAATTCCAATTTGAAATTCAGTTTTAGATAAGTATTTGTCATTTATCAAGCAATTGCATTAGTAACACAATATTTTTGAAAAGTGAAAATATAATATACTTTTATTTTTCATATAGCAAATAAGTCAATAATTAAATGTTTAGTTTTCTCAATTAACTAAAAGAAAATATAGAAAATTTAATAATATATAAAGTTTTTCACATAAAAATAATTTAGAAATTTTAACAATATAAGAAATATTTTATATAAAATAATTTATAAAGTTTAATAACATAGGAAGTTCTTCACATTTGTTCTCATTAGGACTTTAATAAAAATAAGTATTTACTTTTCTATATAATAAGAAAAAAATTAAAATAACTATTTAGATTAAAAAAAGCCAATAAAAGAAAAAATAAAACTATGAATTTTATTATTTTATTAAAAAATTATATTATTATTAAATTATTAAACTAATTTAATTATAATTTTTATTTTAATATTTATTTCTTTGGAAAGGTCTATTTAGACAATATTATAAAATAACAATAACTTTTTAGTTATTATTTATATATTGATTTTAATAATTCAATTATAATAAATATATATAATTAATCATGATATCAAATTCATTTTAGATGAGTGACTGTCAGTTGTCAGTTAACTATTTATTTGAGATAAAAATTTAACATTTGTCAAATTAACTATTTGGCACAAAAGTTAAAGTTTTCATATAAAATTGCCTAATTATAAATTGAAATAAAAATCATTAAAAAACTACAAAATAGGCATCTATAAAATTTAAGACTAAAAAATAATTTTCATATATTATCTATTTTGAAAATAAATATTATTTACTTAACCATATATTTTGTATGAATATTTATTTTATTAATATTTTTAAATATATTTCAAATAATATATTAAATCAAAACTTAGATTATCAACTAGAAAATAAGTATTTTCATCTTTTCACACGACAAAATTACTTAAACATTTAGTTTTTTAATTAATCAAAAAAAATAAAAAATTTAATCATATAGGAAGTTCAAAAATTGTAATAATATACAAAATTTTTCATATAAATCAGTTTAGAAAGTTTAACAATATAGAAAGTTTTTTTTTTCATTCAGCCTCTCCTCAATTAATCAAAAGAAAATATAAAAAGTTAGATAATATAATAAGTTCAAAAGTTTGATAATATAGAAAATTTTTCACATAAAATCAATTTAAGAAGTTTAATAATATATGAAGTTTTTCACATTGATCCTCTTTAGGACTTTACTAAAATTTATTACAGTAATTTAATTATTGTTTTGTTTTTATTATTTTATTTACTTGAAAGATCTAATCATACAATAATTTTATAAAATAATATTATATTATAAAATGATAATAAATTTTAATTATTATTTATATATTAATTTTAATCATTCAATTCATTAATTAATTATTTAATAAAAATAATTATTAAATTTATTTAAAATTTATTATAAGAATCATATTGTCTTGTGAAAATTATAAGAGCAAGTTGAAATTATGGACAAATAATAGTAATATTTATGCAATGTGCTTATATGGGGCTAAGGTTGAAAAAATTAATTTTGTATGTAAAGCATCTAATTATAGAGCAGTTGATTGATGCTATCTCTTCAAAGATTAAGAAAATATTTGGAGTAGTTACTGAAAAGATGTGATAAAACCTTAGACAAATAGTTGATCAACCTTCAAATGTAGAATTGTCTAGTAAAAGCAGTAATGCAAGGACAAAATTAGATATCTTTGAGCCACTTAGGAATGTCTCACAGTAATTCTTGGTTTTGATGATGTTGTTATGGTGGATAGGTTACCACTTAAGCAAGTCTCACAGTAATTCTTGGTTTTGATGATGTTGTTATGGTGGATAGGTTTGTTCCTTTCATATAAAATTATCAATGTTAGCCAACACATGGTATAAACCAACAAAAGATTCCCAATTTCTGGATCGGTTATAATATTATTCCGTCATACTCCAACTATTGGTTCTAATTATTGTCATTTTTCCACAGTGAATTGTATTATGAAACTTTTTGATAATGAGATTCTTCTACAGCAGATAAGTTCATCTAGGACCACTATATATATATATATATATATATATATAGGACAATAATTAATGATTATAAAAGAGCACAATTATTGTTCTAGGAAGATGAGCAACTATTTTTTTTTGTGTGAGTTTGCAATTGTGAGAGAGAGAGAGAGAGAGAGAGAGAGAAAGGGAGAGAGGTTCAAGGCAAAGATTATAGTTACAATGGCATATCCAATGAACGGTGGACATGGTCTTCATAGCTATGCCAAGAATTCCTCTTATCAGGTTTTAATTAAATTTTTATAAACTTATAATTTTTCTAATTTTTTTCCCCTAAGTTACATAGGAAAATTGGGATCGAATTCAAAAGTTGAAAGTTCTTTGAAGGATATATAAACCTGTCGGCCTGAGTGAAGTTCTGATGTCGCTTTTAGATTTTCAGACTTTCATTTCTCATAATTGTTGCTAATCCTTGTTGTGCAGAAGCTAATGATTGTGATTAACTAACTAACTTTATTTTACAGAGAGGAAGTATAGAGGCAGTAAAGGAACTTATCAAGGAGGCAATTGATGAGAAGCTTGAAATGGATATGTTTACTTTATGTAACAGAACCTTATGTATAGCAGACATGGGCTGCTCTGTCGGGCCTAACACATTTATTGCAATTCAAAACATAGTTGAAGCTATATCGAACAAGTATCAATGGCAAGAAGTACCAATAGAGTTCCAAGTTTTCCTAAATGATCATGCTTCCAATGATTTCAACACCCTCTTTGCTTCCCTACCTCCCAACAGGCAGTACTATGCCACTGGCGTCCCAGGTTCTTAATATATACTAATCATATGTTCAATAATATTTAAAAATAATGATTTTTTTTTTACTGTTTTTATGCTTTTAAGTATATATCAAAATCCATATACTGTATTAATCTGTATTTATGAAGATATTATTATAATATTATTGAAGTTATAGAGTTATTATAATATTTTCAAACTTTTTGGATATGTTATTGTAAGTTTGTCAATTAAATTAGAGATTATATATGTGAAATTACTATCTATACAAAAGGTACATGAAGATATTATTATAATATTATTGAAGCCGTAGGGTTATTATAGTACTTTCAAAATCTATAGTAATAATATAACTCTATATATATATATATATATATAGTTGCAATATTACTAGAGTTATAATGTCATTTTGGTATGATTATAATTTTTAGCTATAATTATAATATTATTAAAGTTGAAGGCTTGTTTAATAAATAATATATTAAAAAAAGTTTTCTATTTAGTACTTTAAAGGGTAAAATGATAAAAACGCTATTCAAAACATGGTTTGATTTTAGTTTAGTGTATCAATTTTACTCAGTTTTTATATACTTTCCATTCTTTTTTAATTATATTAATCTAATTTAAATATTGAAATTACACCCTTATGATAATAGTGTTATAATAAATCGAATTTGCATTCCTTTTGCAAATACATAATATTAACACTATGCATTAATTTTATATATTGTTCTCATTCACATTCTATTTAATCTACTCATAAAAATTAATACTTCAAATAATTGAGTTTGATATGTATTCCCAACAACAGGTTCTTTTCACAGACGCCTATTTCCTAATGCATCTCTTCATATTGTGCACTCCTCCTATGCCCTTCAATGGTTTTCTCAAGTGCCAATAGAGGTGGAGGATAAAAGCTCTCCTGCTTGGAATAAAGGAAGGATACATTATTCAAGTGCAGGGGATCAAACTATCAAGGCATACGCAGATCAGTTTGGAAAGGACATGGAATGCTTTCTTGATTGTAGGGCAAAAGAGGTTGTTCCTGGTGGGTTGCTTCTGCTTACATTTCCAGGCCGCTTCAGTGGAGTCCCTCATTCTCATGTTTTTTCCAATATAGCATATGACCTCTTGGGATCTTGCCTCATGGACTTGGCTAATAAGGTTAGGACTATCACCTTTAAAACTCTCTCTATGCATAATCATAGACGGCTGAGCAAGATAAGAGTGGTGCAAATAAAATGAATAGATTCAAGAATGATTTGGTTTAAAAAAACAGTTATTTTTCAGTATTGTGGAGGAGAATTTTATAATTGCGAGATTCAAATTTTGACATTCAATTCTAAAAAGTTTATTGATCTATATATAATAAAAAAAAGTGATAGTCTATATAAAAATAGCCTCTATAATCACAAAAAGTTTTGATCTAATTTGAGATAAGTATAAATAATAATAAATTCCATATCATAATAAGTTTTAATTTTTCTAAGTCTTACATCCGCATAGCTATAATTAGTTTTATATTACAAAATAATATATATCATGTTACATTATACAGATACATGCACTAATTTTTTAAGGCTATATATATACATTTTCAATGCTATATAGAGCAACGTTTTAAGAGTCAGACCGGATTGATCAAGTAGATTAATAAAATTAAAAATCGATCAATGATTCAGTTTATTTATTATTTAAACTAATCAATAAAAATCGACTAAAATTAAAAAAATCAAAATTAAAAAATTTTCAAAAAATTTGAAAATTCGATCAAACCAGTTCAATTTAAAACAAAGTTATTTTGTAAAAAAATAAAAATTTTTAAAATTTTCACTATATTACTCAAAGTTGAGATATTAAAAATATGTTTTATTACTTTAACATATTATACCTTTTTCTAATTTTTTAAATATTTTTTATAAATAGTTTTCAAAAAAATTGATCAATTGAATCAAATTGGTTGAATTGACTAAACCAAAAATAGTCAACTGACCAATTTGATCTCCAATCAAGTTTAAAATATTATTATAGAATATTAATTTTTAAAAATTATGTCTATCTCTTTTATCGATAATACCTTAATTTGACATGTTCTATTAATTGATTATTAATACAATACATATTTTACACTAATTATAAGTAAGTCTAATATTTTTTATAACTACACCTATTAAGTTATAATCTCCTTATAATAATAAAATTAATTTGATCTCAACATTATGATTATAAAAAGATTTTACTGCAGTTTTCATTTTTATAATTTTTTTCCTTATTTTTCAAA
This sequence comes from Omphalea diandra, assembly GCA_949677035.1. Classification (NCBI taxonomy): domain Eukaryota; kingdom Viridiplantae; phylum Streptophyta; class Magnoliopsida; order Malpighiales; family Euphorbiaceae; genus Omphalea; species Omphalea diandra. The sequence continues at coordinate 3,929 of CATIWR010712220.1, read as the reverse complement.
GATGTATTTCTTATTATCCAACAACTTTAATATTTATTGAAGTAAAAAGAACTATGTAAGATTTAAAATCAATACTATGAGACAAACACTCAATTGTTAAATTATTAATCTTATGTCAGCTCGCTTTAAAACTCTTCATTTTCATTTTCTGTGTCCAATTTCATCTTTAATGTGTTCCTGAGGCAGGGAATCATAAGTGAAGAAAGAGTAGACTCTTTTAATATACCAATATATTTCACCACTCCAGAAGAACTAGAAGCAGCTGTGGAAAGAAATGGAAATTTCAACATAGAAAGACTTGTATGCATACCCCAAAAGAAAACTCAGGACAGCATTCCAACAAAAGCAAGTTTGGTATCGTCTCACATTAGAGCTGGGTTAGAGCCACTCTTGAAGGACCACTTTGGAGATGAGATCATGGATAAGCTCTTTGAATCTTTTATTGAGAAACTCCCAAATTCTACAGGTTTTCAATTTGGAGCCGCTTTTAGTTTGTTCTTGTTGCTTAAACGCAGAGAAAATTAATGATTAGAAGATGATGCAATGTGTTATTTGTATCTATTTAACTTTGAATAATTGTTTTGTGAATATGTTAATTTATCAATTTATACTATTTTGTATAACAAGACAATTTTGAGGGGAGTTATAGTATAATTTTGAAATATGAGAGATAATTTAATCAAATATATCAAATGTCAGGGGTTTATAGTAATAATCATTTTCTCTCTCTATATCTCTCCTCCATCTTTCCACAATATCATAAAATAGTGTTTTTATTTTTTTATTAATTTTAATTAATAAGCTAAAATTGCAATATATTTTGAAAAAGAAAATAAATTAATATATTTATAACTTATGAATAAAATTATAAATATGCTATAAATTTATGGTTTTTGGATCATTAAGCCTAATTGAATGACTTTGTAAAATCACAAATGCAACTGATGATATTTTTTTATCAAAAATTTTTCCTATTTAAATTCTTTCATATTTTTATTTATTTTTTAGATTGATTTCTATATGTTCACACAAAAAGATTTTATTATGAAGGAGATTTTATTATGAAGTGTTTTAATGACAGTTAAATTCATGGGATATTTTGTTGTTGTGATGCCAAATTGGAGCTTTGGTTCCGCAATTTTATTTTTTTATTTTCATTTTATGTTTTTTTGCTACAAACATAAAAATTATAATTAAGGAAAATTCATTGTAAAATTCTATTTTGTAAATTATAAATAAAAAAGAAGGAATCTAGTTAGGATTTTAATTATTTAGAAAATGTTCTGTAGTTTGGAAAATTAATACTTACTAGTATTAAGTCTTCATTTCCCAGTCAGTTACGCTGAATTTATAAATATAACTACTCTCACCTTCAACAATTCAGTTTTTAGAGCATTAATAAAATGACTTAATGACAACAAAATGCATAGACTTTGATATTTTTTAGCAAATCTATCATGACTTTTCAGTTTTAGCAATTTATACACTAATTTTCTATTTTTTTCAATTATACCACTGAAAAAATCTTACTCAAATTAGATATGAAATTTTTAATCAATAATTCTATAAAAAGAAGATGTGACACATTAAAATACTAATAAAATCAAATCTACCTAGCAATAAAAAAAGAACATTATTGAATTTTGTGGTTTTAATTTTTATTTTGATAATCACAAACAAAGGTTAAAAGTACTAATTATTGTACAAGTGTTTTATATGTTTAATGTAGGACCCTCAACTCTATTCAATTTAAGTTCAAAAAGAATTAACTCAGGACATCTCTTCAAAATTTGAAAAAGGAAAACTCAAAAGACAATTAACTTAAGATAGCTCTTTAAATAATTTTTTTACAAAAAACTCAGAGATAATATCTGGGTTGATTGACACCAATAGTGGATGCTCAACAAAAGGCAAATGTAAATAGAAGTTCACATTTGGCGTTATATAGACTCACACACAACATAGTATTTTGGCTCATACTCAACCCCTAATTACACTTAGTGTCTATGGCTAACATAAAACCTTACAAGAGTTTTACACACTTTAGGCACACTCTAAAACCCAAACCCCAAGTGTGTAAGGCTCATACTTATTCTTTTACAAGCAGTGAATACTCTTAATAAACAAAGCACAAATGCAATTAAGAGAGAGAGGCTTGAGAATCAAATTTCAAGAGTTCAAGCATAATAAATGAAAGTTCTCTTGTATTCAAGGTCATTTGGTAGAATATTTATAGTTTATAAACACCAAGTACCCGTTTCTAAGGAAACTATGTCCATATCTTCAAGATTTGTTAGGTAATTTTGCGTTTAATGTTTGTCAGAGCATTTTCGCGGTCAAGATCCTCAAATCACGATCACGATCAATATTTTATGCTCATAATTACTCTATCGCGATCGAGAACTTCAATTATGTCTAACAGCTAATGACACATGATGTTTGATCATTAGTTCCTCAAAACTAGTAGTTGCGACACTCCATTTTTTGCAGAAGTTTCAATCAGGAGCTAGAGTGTCATGGTTGTGATCCTGGAACATGTTGGAATAGTGAATTGTAAGTCTCACCATGAATAAACCTTAAAGTTTTGGTTCATCTTTGAAATAGAGTTACAATCACTCCTTTTGGATCAGGGTCGTGATTTTTAAAACTCCTAACATCTCTTTGGACATATGGTGTTTCTCAACTAACTTTGTGTCTTCATTTCCTTTGAAGATGATTGAATGTTGCGGTTGCGACCTCAATGCAATTCAGATCGTGAACTAAACTAGATATTTATGTTTCATTTTTAACCTAGGTCGCAGACGCAATTTTCCAAATAGTGGTTATGACGTACTTTTTGGTTGCGACCTAATTGTCTTAGGCACGATTTACAAGCTAGTTTTGAGATTTGGAGATTTCTCACTTCCTTTTGACTTCCCAACTTATTCTTATCTTATTTTCTGCAAGAATACCACTTAATTCAACCATTAGTAGCTTTCAATCTATGTTATCAAGATCAAAACTGGACTTTGACGAAGGTTTGACCACCTTAATCCAATAATCTCCTCTTTTTTATTTTAACAACTTAGATTGAATCTACAAAGTGTACTATATCTAACATACATACCCTTGTAGAATATAAGTTTATGGAGGTCAAAAGATGCATGGATAATCGAATTCCTTAAGTAATATACAAATCAAAACACTTGGACAATGAATTTTAATGGTTTTAGAGACTTACTTCCCTTCAATCAATACTCCTTACTCCCCCTTAATCAATACTCTCCCTTAGTCATTTCAATCATGCAATATATTACCATTAACTTTATGCACAATCATTTACTTTTTTCTCCTCCTTTGTCAAGATCAAAAAGAGAAAATGAGGAAGAATAAAGAGAGGGAAAAGTACATAGATACATTCAACTCAACATAATCAATCACAATGAAAGAGAAGATAATGGAAATCAATGAAACATAAGAATAAATTTTCATTATGATGAACCAACCCAAGTATAATAAATCCAACCACATAAATTTCAAATATTTACATGAATGTTTAATCACTCACATTAGGCCTTTCATTTTAAAATCATCAAATGGAAAAAGAAACATAAAAAGGAAATGAAAATGGAAAAGAAATACAACTAGAAATCAGATGATTGGTCTTTATCATCATCTTCTTATTTAGTTTCTTCCTCCTCAAAATCGCGTAGGTAGCACAAAGTGAGTTCCATTTTCTCTTGAAGATCTACTATATCACTATGGAGATGACTAAGAAGCTATAATTTTTTATCCATAGCCCTTAAAAGTTTTGTTGGCCCTTGGCACCAAGAAGGGGGGTTGAATTGGTGTATAAAAATTTAAAAATAAAGAAGAGGGGAAGAATAATGAGAATAATGAAGACAAGCGATTTATAGTGGTTCGGGTATTAACCAACCCTACGTCCACTC
>CATIWR010712217.1:0-56286 GCA_949677035.1 Omphalea diandra | reverse complement strand
AGCCACACAAACCCTAATGTAACTCTCGGGAATTCCATAAAACTTAGCCCCTACAGTCCACACTTGCTTAATTCTCTCTATTGTTTCACGAAGCCCTAGATGTTTTAAGTCGGCATCGCCATGAAAGCTCATGACAATGTCTTGCCATTGATTAATGTGCGAAACGAATTGTTGAGAATTATTCTTGAAGCAAAGAAATTCGTTACCCGATGCGGGGTCCACCTGGGCGGTCAGCTTCTCCTGGATGCGCTTCCAGCCGGTGACGTAAGCAGTGTCCTCGTTGCGGTCCTTCCAGACGGCGCGCCACGATTTCAAGACGGAGCGCGGCGTGGCTGCGCGGATCTCGTCGGAAGTGGCGAGGCGGTTCTCGAGAATGCAGCGGATCATGAGGGAGTGAGACTCAGCGTTGAATGTATAGAATTGGGAGGATAAGTGGGGCTCAGGGCTAATGTACGCCGGTGCGTGAGTGGTGTTGGGGGCATTAGATTTGGTGTTGGTGTGAACCAGTGAGTTATCGTTCTCGGATGAGGACTGACTCTGTGTATCAGGTGAGGAGGAGCGGAAGAGAACGATTTCGGGGAGAGAGAGGTCGTCAGGAATGGACGGATGGGATTGAGTTTGGTGGGTGGGGATTATCTGGGGAGATGGGCCCCCCAGACCGTGGTGATGAGTGTGGAAGAGATCGTGTTCTGTTTTATGGGGATTCATGAGACAAATTTGAAGAGAAGAAGAGGGAGAAGATGATGAGGGGAGAAAGAGAGAGAGAGAGAGGGAAATTGATTTGTTCCTTCTCGGTAAGTTCCTCTGTTTCTATCTGACATTTTGGAACTCAAAGGGGTACACTGCGAAAGTCCAACCTGCCTTTACTCTTTTTTCTTTTTTTCATTTAATTCAAAATCAACTAAAAATTTAACACACTTTATTTTTTAATAGGGTCGGCAAAAAATTTAGTAAAAAAAAAATATTTTTTTAATTAAAAAATTTTTAATTATTTTTTAAAATAAAAAATCATTTTGAAATTCTGATAAATTTATTAAAGTAAAAAATAAATTATATATATATTAATTATTATTTGTCATCCTTAATTATTGGCCCTCGTCATCAATTATTATCGATCGACAGTGATCTTCAATAATAAATAAAACTCATAAAAAAATTTCATATTAAAGATATTTTCTTTTACCTTAATTAATAAATAGTTTATATATAAAATATTTATTATTTAAATTTTATTATAATCTTATAAATCAAAATAAAAATTAACATTTTTTTCATAGTGTAATCTAAACATTAAAAAATATTTTACTCAAAATTTATTTTTTTCAAAAATTATTTTATTCAAAAATTATTTTTTGCAAAATAAACAAAGCCTTAAACTCATAGTATTTTTCACTCTAAAAAAAACACAGTATTTTTTAAAGAATGAGGCAAGTGCAATTTTAAATTCTTGCAAGTAAAATATATTTGCAAATAAATATTAATATTAATATTAATTTTTTTTTTTTTTTTTTAAGTTAAGCTGCAGATTTTATCAGTGAAGCATGTCGGCAGCAATTACATCGGAAACAAAAGGAGGTGGGGAAACACCCCAAACCTGAGTACCTTCATTAGAATCTACTACCTTTGCAATCATGTGGGCAGCAGAGTTGGCTGATCTCTTTACAAAGTAAGACTGAACATTAAATAAAGATCTAATTAAAGCTTTACAGTGACAGATAAGAAGCCCAAAAACTGAATAATCTTGCTTGTTTGAGCGCAAGGCTTGCATTAGCACAATAGAGTCGGTTTCCATAATGATGTTGGACAGTGCCTCATTTTTCAACCAACTGAGGGCTTCACGAAAACTCATTGCCTCAGCAATTTTTGGGTCTAAGGGACCTGAAACGGAACCATTACTAGCAGCAATTTGACGACCATTATGATCCCTAAGAATCCATCCAAAGCCGAGCTTAGAAGCATTACGGAGCAGAGATCCATCAGTGTTGCATTTCAGCCATCCTTTCGGGGGAGGAGACCACACTATAGCACTATCTTTATCGTTAATGGGGCCTGGAAAGCTTGAATTTAACTGTGCTTTCCATTGTAAGAGAGAGGAGCTTGCGGTCTGATTAATCAGAAAGGAAGGCTGTGATTTCTGATTCCATAGATGCTCATTTCTATTGTTCCACAGTTTCCATGCTGCCATACTAACCCTTTCAATCAACTCCACACTATAATTGTTCAACACCTGCAAAAACCAATCAGCAAAAAAAGGGGAGTTGGAGGTGTCAAAATTGACTGAGAGCCTTGTCCAACAATCTCTAGCAATCCAACAATCGACCAAGGCGTGAAAAGATGATTCATAAGCTGTTTGACAGATCGGGCATATGGGATTAATGGGAATTTGCTTTTGTGACAGAGTAGTCATAGTGAGGAGACATTCACGACAAGCTCGCCATAGTAAATTCTTGACTTTGGGCGGAGCATGGACTGCCCAAAGCTTCATCCATGGAAAGTTCAAAAGCTGGTCATGACCGTCTCCTAGATTGTTGGTGAAACTCCTATGTGCACTCTTGACACTATGACAGCCTTTTGAATCCATAGACTAATACAAAGTATCCACAGAGTCTTGCAGGCTAAGTGGAATAGACAAGATCAATTGCTGGTCTCTTAAATTAAATAAATCTTGAATAATATTCACATCCCAACTCTTGTTATTCATAACAAAAAGGCTATTGACAGTTGCATCTTTCCTTCCTTCAACAATAGGAGAGGTTTCGTTGGCATTAGCTTGATCTGGCAAGCAGAAATCTCTCCAAATATTAACATGCTCACCGTTACCTACTTGCCATCGAGCTCCTTTCGCTACCAACTCCTGGGCTGCTATGAGGCTTCTCCAAATGAAACTTGGGTTGTTACGCAATTTGGCCTCTAAGAAGGTTGAGTGTGGGAAATAACGTGCCTTATAAGCTTGAGACACCAACCTATCAGACTCTGCTTGAAGTTTCCAGCCATTTTTCCCTAACGTGGCCAAGTTAAAGTCATGAAGCCTGCGAAACCCAATACCACCACTCACCTTTGGCACACACATACGCTCCCATCTCATCCGACTGATGCCATTTGAATCCCTATTAGTAGAGCCCCACCAAAACCTATTCAACATGACTTCGATCTCCCCACATAATCCAAGAGGAAGTAAGAACACACTCATCGCAAAAATGGGGCATTGATTAAGCAACAATCTTCAGTAAGACTTCTTCTCCGGCTCTTGAGAGCAGCTTCCTCTTCCATCCTTGCAACCTACCCAGATTTTATCTCTAATATAAGCAAAAATTTGTTTTTTATTTTGCCTATAAGTCATGGGAGCCTAAGGTATTTCCCAAAATTGTCAGAAATAGCCACAGAGAAAGCAGAACTTATGGATTCACGCAACTGATGAGGCACATAGCAGAAAATAAAAGAGAAGATTTCTGCAGATTGATTTTCTGACCTGCGAATTGTGTTGGGAAATTTGCTTTAAGGAAAAGGACACAGTCGTCCGCGAAAAGCAAATGTGAGATTGATGGCGCATTCCCTGCTATCCTGCAACCATTCAACCAACCTCTCGAAACATAATTTAGAAATCGGACCGGGAAGAACTATCTTCAATCTATTTGCAAGCATTTTCGCCGTTACTTTAGAAATGACATTACACAGAGATGTCGGTCTTGGATCAGACAGTCTCTGGATTGTGCTTCTTCGGAATCAATACAATGGTGGTATCATTGAGGCCTGGAGGGAGAACAGAGTGATTCAGATAGTTCAAACAGGTTGCAAGAACATCTTTACCTACAATCCCCCAATATGTTTAAAAGAAACCTCGGCTCATGCCATTCGGCCCAGGCGATTTATCCGGCTTCATTGCAAAAACAGCAATTTTGACCTCATCTTCAGTAAAATCGGCTATAAGAGAATTGTTTTGCTCTTGAGAGATCGAGCAAGGAATATAATTAGTGATTTCCAAACCTTACACTACCTTCAGATTTAAAAAGATTTTCAAAATGGTTTAACAACAAATCACCCAAACCATTGGACCAAGAATACCACTCACCATTAGCATCTTTCAATTGACAAAAGGCATTTTTCTTCTTTTTTGAGGATGCCATCACATGAAAAAAGTGGGAATTATTATCACTAACCTGTAGCCAGTGTTGTTTTGCTCTTTGCCTCCAGCAGTCCTCTTGTTGGGCAAGAATTCGATTACACTCCATCTGAGCTGCTTGAAAATGAGGAATATCATAAGGGTCTGCACGAGGCCGGAGTTGTTGCATTTTAAGTCTATAAGCTTCAATCTTTTTCCTACCCCTGACTTTCTCAGCCCCCCCGTTGAAGCAGATCTCTTCTGCAAAGTTCAAGCCTTTCTGAAAAGGCAGCCGCCCATACTTTTCTCCAAGCTAGACTGGACAATTGATTTGCTATTCGGTTCTCTGTACCACGCAGCTTAGAATCTGAATCTTTTAGAAATTCGAATGCTATTCTGGACCTGAAAATCCAAGAAGATTGGAGTATGATCTGAACCTGTGGCTTCAAGGTTGAATAAATGAGCATTAAGAAAAGTGAAAACCCAGATATCTGAAGCCAAGGCTGTCTAATAGTTGAAGAACCCATTCAGCTTGCGCCCTCTTATTTTCCCAAGTGAAAGGGAACTCCGACATACCAATATCCAGAAATCCACTGTCATCAACTGCTTGGTTTCAAGGTTTAATATTAATAAATTTTGCATGAATTTGAGGTGTCATTCAAATGAAAGGAATTTTAATATAAATATTGATTGTGATTTTTTCTTTTTCTTTTTTCACAAAAATGTCCCTTAAACAATATAATTTATAAAAAAGTGAAATAAAAAAATCATTATCAGACAATGTTATGTATTACAACTCTGAGAAAATAAAGTTATAATTTGAGCAAGCATATATAAATTTTATTTGTTATTAAAATTCAATATAAAGATCATAAAGCAAAGTTGTTATTAAAAATTTGTTAAAAGTATAAATAAACATGGGATGCTATTTTATTATTTTCAAGTATGATAGTCTACTTATAATAGTCGACTTTTGTATGATATAGTAATGTCGTGAACAAGCATCTAAGTTACAGCCAAAAAAAGAGAGAGAGAAGAAGAAGAAGCATATAAGTTACGACCAAAAAAAAGAGAGAGAAGAAGAAGAAGCATATAAGTTACAACCAAAAAAAAAGAGAGACAAGAAGAAGCATTTAAGTTGATTGAAACTATCACCTCACAAATCTATTATAAGATATTATATAAATTTCAATTTATATTACGTTATAACATCATATTAAATCAAAAAATTGTCTGCTTTTTTTTTAAAAAAATATCATTTTACAGGAGTGGACCCTGTGCATGTACTGGAAGAGACTGCGCTTGATATTGTAAGGGTTAAAGTTGAAGCCTTTACCAGGAAGGAAATAATAGGTGGATAAGTGGCTGGCCGCGTGTGAAGAAGGGTGCTGGCTTGAAGAATATTTGGGTTGGGCAATTTTTGTGCTTTTGTACGAATATTTCCATTCCAGTTTCCCTAGTACTCTGTTGAATTTCCTAACATATTGATTTTCTAGGATGATAATCGGCATAATGCTGGAAGAGGTGCACATCTTACGTTGAAATGCGCAGAGAAAGCTCGTGCTATGGTTAACAAAATCCCTGGTTAAATGCTGCTATTCTCATAGTTAGCACTTAATCTTTGGAATCATGATCAGGAGTAGAATGCTTTTCAGATTAACAATGGCTTACAAATTTTCATATTCATCTACTTATGAATTTCCTTGTGGTTGATGGAGTAGCAATGTTGGAGGCATTAGGTACAAAAACCAAAGCTTGGGAGGAAGGACGAGGAATTCAGTTCTTATATGACGGTGTAAGCACTCTCTTTATGATCGAATGAATATTTAATTTGAGACAGGTAGCGTTGTATCAAAGCTTATTTTGGTCCTTGTCCTAGTTGCTGTAGATTTAGTTTGACTTCTCTATCATTCTTGACTTGGTTCCATTTTTATTGAAAGTTAAATTAAATTAAATTACTTGTCTCGTGATTGATTTTTATTGACTTTTTTTGTACTCCATTTAGGAACCACTTCTTTCTAGGCTTGAGCAGTACAGCAACTTAAGGAAAGAGAAGGAAAAAGAAAGGATAAGACAGAGTACGAGCTTTGTTTGAGTTAGTTATTAGTTTGTCTGCATGAAGCTTTGTTTATGAAACATTGCTTCACTTTCTATGTCTCATATAAGTTTAGGTATATAAATTATTTCCATATTTTTAACCAGAAGAAACTTCAGGTCCAGCTGATAGCTGAGCAGGAAGCTCTTTTTGGGGCAAAACCCAGCCCATCACAAAGTGCAAGAAAAGCTTCTAGAAGTTCTGTAGAACTGGCAACCAACCGGAAACTCTCCCTTGGTGGAACAATGCTTCAGAACTTAAAAGCTGAAAAAGCATCTGCATGCGTGCGTCCGAAAAAGAACGGTGACTCTGTATCAAAAGACTCATTGGAGTAGCCAGCAAAAGAGCGGTTTTGCAACTCAGACCTCTGGTGTGCTTCAACTTCTGGTTTTCCATCTATTTGTATGAATAGGACCAAGAAGAACTGGGTTGTTTATACCACCATCTTAGATTCTTTAAGTAATGCCATATTGTTAAATTGTACACCTCTCTCAATATTGATAATCATGCTGCCTGAAAGTTGAATAATTCTTGTCAAACGTTTGTAGGTAGGAGAAGCTAGGAGATTGCCGGTCATTCGGTAAAGAAGCAGGCTCGTCAAACTGAATCATGCATGAGCAGGAAACCCCTCTTTCCGATTACTTTGGCAGAGTCTTCTAACGCCAACACAGCTAATCTCCCAGAACATCAGGAAGGAATGCAAGATGGGAAATCTCACACAGCAGTTCCTTGTATGAAAACCAATTGGAACACCAACCAAATCGACATCTGATGGAGATGAAGAGAACAGGACTCCAAAGACACTACCAATTCTGGCGCCAACAACTCCGCAAATGACTTCAGCTCCTATGATGATGGCCTCAACACCAGCTACACCTTACTTTTTTTCTTCTAGTAACTCTAAAACAGCAAAGAAGATTGTGGAACTAATTGAATACTCATTTGAAGAGCTAATAGCTGGTGTCGGATGTACAGATTTTAGAAGAACAACTATGACCGCTGTTGCAAATTGATCGGCAACCGGACAGGAATTTAAAACTGTTTTGAATTCTTTCCACCACTTGTTATTAGGAGTTAGCAAAAACCGGACCGAACCGAGTTGGTTCGATTCGGTTTGATTCTTTAATAAAATTGGTTGTTAAGTTATAATTTTAAAAAAATTTAGTTTTTGGTTTTTGGTTCGGTTTTTTAGATAAAAAACAGAACATACTGAATTAATAGAAATAATTAATAAATCAAATCAATTTGAATAGAAATCAGATTTAAAACATATGCAATTTAATTGAAACAAACCAAATCAAATTGAACTTTTATAAGATCGGTTCAGTTCGGTTTATAAACATATAAATTTAGATTTAATCGATTTGTTAATTCGATTTTTTCAAAAAATTATATTTGATTAGATTTTAAGTATAAAAAATTCAATTTATTAAAATTTGTTAAAAGCAGAATTATGAAATCAATTTAAATTGACATGCGAGGCATGATTTCACCAATAATGTTATATTAAGATTTGGTTTTGCCAGCTGATGGAAGTTTGGACTTGTATTTCTGGGATTGATCTTTCATACTCTTAAATAGTGAAATGCGGTTTTTATTCTGTCCAATATGTTCATTTGTCAATCAATTATGAGCTTGTAAATTTTTGTATCCATCTGTGGCTATTCCGCCTGGTAAAGCTTGTGTATAATTAATTAATAATGCATAATCTTCTACCAGGTGGTGACTGGTGAGGGCGATTAGTTAGAGACAAGATATTGATTTTGGTCAACACTTTCGGCGATCAAAATGTCGGGCCCATTGGTGGAACTGTTTGGTAGGGGGCCGGTAGGCTTGTGCAACGAGAAATGTGCAATATCGAACAGACAATTTGAAGTTGCAACGAGTTATGTACTAACCCAAGCCGAAATTAGAAGTTGACCCGAAGTGGAATGCCATTTGATTTGGTGAACAGTACATCCTCTCTGTCAAGAGTACGACTTTTGCAGGTGTGTTAGATAACTGGTAAACTTCATTTTATGACGTTTTAGAGGATTATATAAAATTTATAAATACTACAATATTTATATTATTAGAAAATTACTTCCCAAAGAGACCTTGAATTATGTATCCGCTATCAAGTACGAATATATCGAGGATGGTGGCCGCCCTTTATGCAAATCTATTATTTCCTCCCTCGCTAGATTTTCAGATCAAAATTCTTTAAACTATCATCAGCAAATTTTATTAATAATAACCTTAAATAAATAAATTTTTTAATTTTTTTAATACATTTTATCTTTTTCCTTAATTTAATTAATTCTTCATATTTTTATCAGTTTTTTATAATAATATTTTTATCAGTTTTAAAAAATAATAAGTAAAATTTTCCTTACTTTATTACTAGATTGCCAAGTTGAATCAATTAGAATTTAATCTGTTTTTCCTATTTTATTTGTACGGGTTTAATTTTTTATTATACTGAAATCTAAATACATCAATTTAAATCTGTATTTTTGTAATTTTTTATTTTATGAGTAACACAAATCTTTTTCAGGAGAGTTTTATTCCTTCCTTCAGAGCATGTGGATAAATTTTTTTTTTATAAAATCTTTTTATGAGAGTTTTATTCTTTCTTTAAGAGCACATGGATAAATTTGCTTTTATGAAATCTTTTGATTCTTTTTCTCTAGAATTTACATATGGTTAGTGCTTAATTTGTTATATTTTTAGTATTTTAAAATTCATATCAAACTAGTTGATTAAACCTGTTAAATTCGGAACTGCATTAATGATCAATTTAATTAGTCTTGAATTAATTTTTAATTTTTTTATTATTATAGTTATATTTTTAATGTTAATAATATATATAATATAAAATATTCACTTACTACAATACAATTATAAGTAATTAAATTCATCTTCTTATTGAAAATTAAATTGTACTTATTTAGGTCCATTTGATTAAGTGGTTAAATTCACAAATTATAAAATGGACTTGAGTTTATGTTATTTTATAAACTCAGATTTATATGTATATTTGATTTTAATTGCATGTAAATTGATATTGAAATACATATTCATTAATATTGAATTGTATGCACATTAAAATGCATGTATATTAATCTTTAACTGCATGTAAATTCAAATTTATGATACAATATAAATTTAAATCCAAAATTTACGAATTGAGTTGGATTTAACGTTTGGCTATTGGAGAATCATTCACTCAATGTATTAATTATTTAGTAAAACTATTTTAAAAAAACAACATTCCATATCTTTTTGTTTTTTTAGTTGCAATATCATTCCATATCTGAACTCTAGCCATTGGATATTATAATTAAATATTAATTTGATCAAACACTAAAAATTTTAATTTGAGTCCAAACGTTAGATTTTTATGTAAAATTGATATATAAGATCAAGTATATAAAATGAATACTCATTTTATTTCAATTTTTTAGTCTATTTTTTTCACATACATATTAAGAAAATGTAAGTAATATGGTTAAAATAGTTAATTTTATATAATTTTTCAAATATACCCTTATATGCACATTAAAATAAATAGTACTCTCTCTATCTTAAATTTTCAGTCGATTTTTTTTTGTTCATCCTAAAGTATAGTCCACTTTCTTTTTTTAGATTACAATTAATTTACTAATTAGCCATTATACTCTACTTTAGACATTGTTATAAAAAATTTATAACATCAAATATTTCATGCACTTATTGAAAAATTTAACAAAATTAATTTTTTGTTGTAAACATCAATAGATTATAACTGTTTGACACATATTTTCAAATAAATTTTTCCTATTAAAAATTTGAATTCATGGTTTACCAATTTATTAATTTGATTTATATTAGCCTACTTTGTAATATTAATTGTCTTTAATTTTACATTAAATAATGGTTCCAATAATATTTATTACTATCTATTTTTATGTGAATATGAGGATATATTTTAAAAAAAGTATATAAAATCAACTATTTTAATTATATGACTCACATTTGCTTAATATATGTATAAAAAGAAAGTGGATTGAAAAATTAGAACAAAGAGAGTAATAAATATTTTGTATATTATTAATTTTTTAATGTAAAATTAAAGATAATTAATATTGCAAAGTTGGCTAATATAAACTAAATAAATGAATTTAAAAAACCAAGATTTTAAATTTTTTATAAGGAAAAATTCATTTGAAAAAATGAACCAAACAATTATAATCTATTGAAGTTTACTACTAAAAATTAATTTTATTTCATTTTTTAATAAGTGCATTAAATATTTGATGTTATAAAATTTTGATAACAATGTATTAAGTAGGAATATAATGAATAACTAGTAAATTAACTATAGTCTAAAAAAAGAAAGTCAACAATATTTTGAGACAAACGAAAAAAGAAATTTGAATTGAAAATTTGGGACGGAGAGAGTTTACAATATATTATTTTTTCTACATAAAAATCTATAAATTTATGAATCGAATTCCATCAATGTAACATTTATATTTTAATAATTATGTGTTTTATATATCATATTATATTATGTAAAAGTTTATAATTTGTTCGTAAGTGAATATTAATGATATATATAATACGACTGACTTTTCAGCTCATAAATCCTTTGATCTCATTTTAAGGGATTTGAATCCGAGCTCTTATAATAAGAGGGTGTTTATTTTAACTTTTTTAAAAAGAAATTCAACAAATTTTAATTACAATATTTGGTTATTGAATGAAAAATAGATTGATTGTTAACTCGAATTTTAATAGCTACAATTTACAAAAAGTTTTAAATATTAATTTTTTTACAAGAAATAATATGATTGAAAACTTAAATTGAAAACATGTATCTTATCTAATTGTCTTTATTGTATTTTAATAATAAGATTATCTGTTTTCAATTAATGTTATGTAATTAGATTAACTAAATTTATGAAATTTTATAAATATTATAAAATATGTATAACTACCTGAAAATAATTATAATATTCAGAGATGGAAAGATACTACAGTATCTATAGATTTAATTAATTTTTTACTACACTACTTATTATTTTATGATTTATGTCTTAATTACACTTTTAATGAAAATTGGACATGTCAATAATAAAATGTAGTAGATTTATATCAAATAATTTATATTTATCAGTTATTAACAATTCACAATATTCAAATCGAATCTATTTAATAGCCAATTCATAATTTTAGCAATTTTGATCATTCTCTTTAACCATACAAAAATGTTACATTTTCAAATGAAAATATTATATATAAAATAAATATATGAATATATGAATGAAATAATTATCTACAATAATTAATTATATTAAATTATGAATATCCAAAACATCTAAAATTTAATGAAAAGCATAATCGAACAGTTAAATTTTATATATTTTACAATTTAAATAAAATAATATAAGCTTAATTGAATTGGGTTAATCTAATTCCTTATTTTTTTAAATTTTAACCAATTTAATTAATTCAATTCTTATGTCTAATTAAATGGTTAAATTTCAATTAAATCAATCTAATCTTCAAAATACTAAATATCAGTAATATTTTATCAAATACAAACTACCACCAATAATCAAACTAAACATAATCTAAAAATATCAAAATTTAACCTTTTAAAATGTCTATTTGGGATTGAAATTCTCTATTTTACTAGTATTAAAAACATTTTTGTTGAAAAAAAAAACAAAGAAGACCTGGTTATGTTGGAATTTTTATGTGGGCTAATATTAATTATGAGTCTATTTTAATTATTTATAAAACAGACTGAATAATATAGTTTATTGATTAGTGGTTAAGCTCAATTAAAATGTGATCAATTGAGTTATGGGTTTGTGACACCTTTTGTGGGTCAATATGGAAGACGGTCAGTGTATGTCTATTTTAACATGGACCTGTGATAGGTGGGTCTGTTAAAATCTATTATAAATAGGTTAAGTCTCATCTCCTGCCTTCACAATGTTTGACAACCCTAGTTGTTACACCCATCGTAGCCGTCTTGTGAGAATGTCAAAAAGAGGAAGACTTAGCTCCTTTTTTCAACTCTTATGACCTGTTATCCGAGTATTCTATTTTCAGTGATTGAAATAATGAAGCGGAATAATTTGGGATACAACATGTAAAGAGGTATGCAACTTGTTTCTGTTTCCAAATCTACTGTGCAAACATGTACGCAATTTTGCTTCCGCTTAATCATGAGTGGTGTTCTAAATTAATGTACTAGATCCTGTATTAAATATCTTACATGTGATATCAGAGTCTAGTTGCGGTACATGATTTAGAATCCTAGATGTTGTATATTGTTAACAAAAAAAAAAAAAATTTGGCCGGTATGAAGAGATCCCACCATGGTCATATAATTGTTGATATAATTATTCCTCCATTCCTTCTCCTAACTGTCTTATTAGTTCAGTTGGTTAATGAGGGGTCAGGGCATGTAGAAGTCACGAGTTCGAAACCCTTTTTTGCTGAAATTTTTCTTTTCTGCAAATTTTTTTTTCTTTCTTTCGGTTTCTTTCTAAGAACCTGTTCCCAAAAACGCAACCCTGTTGACATTGATCTAATTCAAGACTGCCCTCTCGATCGCCTCCTTGGTCTCAACCCCAAATCATTATCGGCTCTACAGAAATTAGGGGTTTCATCACTTTCCCTGTCCAAGTTGTCGTTTGGCAAGAAACGATCGGGCCAGGTGGATTCAAGTGAAAACTTTGCATATATTCACTGACTGGGAGTGGAAAAACATTGGCCTATGCTTTGCCCATAGTGCAATTGTTGTCTAGTCGCGCTATTAGGTGTCTGCGCACTTTGATTGTTTTGCCTACTTGTGATTTAGCTTTGCAGGTTAGAATTGTTGGTAGGTTTCTGGCGCTTGAGAGTTTTGGTCATTGAATAAGCACGTCTGAATTTGAGTACCTTTGTGTCGTGGGCATATGGGTTTTTCGTTTCCAAAGTTCTGTATTTATCCATGCAGTGCATATCGAATTATCCAATGCTTGTGGCGATTATGGTTTCCTTTTAGCTCTAAAATTGGATGATCTGTACCTGTTCTTTTGAATGGAGTCTTTCGGGCTTCTTCTATTGTTTTGTTTTTTTGGTTGTTTCCGATTTGTGGCGCCAAATCTGTTGTTTTATTTTTTTTGGTCGTTTCAGTTCTTAATTTGGTTGTTGAACTAGATTTCTTGTATTTGATTGTTGTTTGATTGATGGGTTTCTTGGGGTTGGAGACAGATCGGTTGTTGATTCATTGATCTGCTTTACACTTTGTTGATAATTGTATGTGGTTTAGCGATGGAGACAGTAATGGTGGTGGGACGGAAGGGAAAAGGAAAAGGAGAAAAGGAGAGAAGAAGAAAAAAAAAAGAAAAAGGGAAACGGGGAAAAATGCCATGGGTCTCGAACCCACGACCCCTATATCTCTATGCCTAAGCTTAGCCGACTGAGTTACGCGTTTTACTCGTTAGTTTCTTGAGCAGACAAATATGTAAATAGTATGCTTATATTCATGTGCATAATGACATTCTTTATTTTTATTTTAATAATTATTAATATATGTCTGTATATACATATATATTAATATTTAGGTGTTTTATATATATATAATTGATTGTCAATTTATTATTTAGTGATATTAATTTTGTAATAAAATTAAATAAATAAATAATAAATATATATTTATTTGTTTATTTTGCACATATATGAGAAAATAATTATGTGCTTAAAATTAGGGTATATTATGTTTGGTACCTTGTGTATTTTTAAAATATATATTTGTGTTTTGGTATGTATTTTAATTGGGCTATAATAAATATCTAATTAAAAATAATTTTATAGACTGATGTGGGTGTTACCGCCAAAGTGAGACATTCATTGAAATTCATATAATTATTTTTAACTTTTGTGAAAAGATAATTTCAAATCAAGGTATTTAATAACCTACCCAAATGGGGTTATTAGATGCAATGATTTTGGGAGATTTTGTTGTTATGAAAAAAAAAATCCAAATTAATGTATATAATGATCTGCCCAAAAGGGGTTATTAGAAACATTAATTTTGGGAGTGCTTGTTTGAATGAAAATTCCAAATTAATGTATATAATAACTTGCCCAAAGGGGGTTATTAGATACATTAATTTTGGGAGGACTTGTTGAGATGAAACTATTTGTGCTTAGAGTTGCACTAGTCTAGAGAGTTTATCTGCCCAAAGGAGATAGATTTATCGAAACTGGTGAACTTGATTATGAGCTTCATAAATAGAAATTCTATTACATGTGCATGTTCTACCCAAAGTTGAATATGTAGTGATGCCAGAATTTTTTAGATTGAGTAAATTATAATTTTTTTTTGTATATAACCCAATTCTAATACATGCTATTGTTTTGTGCAATCAGTCTCCTTTAGTTTCAATAATAATACTGCAACTGGTGAACTTTTAACTAGCACAAAATTTAAGAGGTGGAAATAGGATATTTAGTTTGTTTTGGGAATGAGTGAGATAGAATATGTTTTTTTTATGATAATGAGTCTGCTAAACCCACCTGTGAGAGTAATATTGAAGGAAGATGAATTACATGTAAAGTGGGAGAGATCTAATCGTATTAGTCTTATAGCTATGAGACAAACTATTTCTGAATATTTTAGGAGTAGTTTGCCCACTGATATTACAGCCAAAATTTTATTGTTGCTGTAGAAAATATATACTTTGTATCCGATAAGGTTGAAGCTGAAACCCTTATGAATCAGTGAACCAGTATGAAATACAACCATAGTGGGAGTGTAAAGAATTACATTCTAAATCTAGTTCACCTTCAAACCAAACTTAGGGGTCTGAAACTTGATTTATGTTTCAATTTGAGATGAGACTGTATATCAGCTTAATATTGGAGTCTGAATTTTGTCTAATTATGAAGAACACCTTTTATGTTCCATTTTTGAGGAGAAACTTGGTTTCTGTTTCTATTTTGAATAAAATTGGATATCATTTTGTTATTGGTAGTGGAAGAGCTAATATGTTTTTTTTTTATTCCAAATTGATAGGTAAATGTGTTTTTATTCGATAATTTATATAGATTGTGTTTGGATGATGCAAGAGATTGTGAACATTCTTGTGAAGCTAATATTGTGGCCAAACGATCCTTAATTAAAGAAAAATCTTTTCATTGTGGCACAAACGTTTGAGTCACATATCTAGAGAAATAATTGGAAGACTAGTGAAAGATGAAATTCTTCCTTTTCTTGATTTTGAGGATCTAGATGTTTGTGTGGATTGTATAAGGTGTAAATTGACTAAGAATAAAAAGAAATATGCTAATAAAAGTTTAAATCTTTTGGAGATTATCCATACTGATATTGGTGGACCTTATTCACCTAGGCAATAAATATTTTATTGATGATTTTTCTCGTTGTGACTATTTATACTTGATAAACGAGAAATCTTATATCATTTATGTGTTCAAAATTTTCAAAATTGAGATTGAGAAACAATGAGGAAAAGTCATTAAAATTGTGAGGTCTGATCGAGGGGTGAATATTATGACAAATATAATGAGACTTTTTCACATGTTTTATCTAAAGATTTTCTTAGAATAATTATGGCATTGGTTGCTCATTTTGATTTAGAATTGTATCAAATGGATGTCAAGACGACATTCTTAAATGGTGATTTGGGTGAGAGAGTTTATATGATGCAACCCAGGGGTTTTAAAGGAAGTGGTAAAGAATATTTATTTTGTAAATTGAAGAAATCTATTTATGGTTTCAAACATGTTTTGCGTAAATGGTATTTCAAATTTGTTGAGATAAACACTTCACTTGGTTTCACCGAGAACAAGATAGATCAATACATTTACCATAAGATCAATGAGAGTAAGTATATATATTTCTTGTTCTTTTATATTGATGATATTTTGTTGACTAGTAATGACATGAAAATGATTTGTGAAACTAAGTAGTTACTCTCTATGACTTTTGATATGAAAGATCTTGGAGAGACATCTTTTGTCTTGGGTATTGAGATTTGTCGTAATTTGTCTCGTCATTTATTAGGTCTTTCTCAAATGGTCCATATTAATAGTGTGCTCAGTAGATTCAATATGCAATCTTGCAAAGGTGGTGATACTCCTATAGTGAAATGAGATAAATTTAATAAGGAGCAATGCCCTAAAAGTGATATAGAGAAATAGACCATAGATAATAATCCTTATGTAAGTGCAGTTGGCAGCTTGATGTAAGCCCAAGTGTGTACAAGACCAGATATTGCATATATTGTCAGTGTTCTTGGTCGATATCTTTTTAATCCTGGTTGGGATCATTGGGTAGCTGCTAAGAAGGTAATGAGATACTTGCAAAAAACAAAGGATTATATGTTGGTTTATAGGCGTGTGGATGATTTTGAAGTGGTAGGGTATTCAGACTCTGATTTTGCAGGCTGTCAAGATGATATGAAATCCACTTCAGGTTATATTTTTATGCTTGCTGGTGGTGTTGTTTCGTGGAAAAGTGTTAAACAAATACTTACAACATCTTCTACTATGCAAGCTGAGTTTGTTGCATGTTATGGTGCTAGTACATAAGCTGTATGAGTAAAGAATTTTATTTTTGGTTTGCTTGTGGTTGATTTTATTGCTAGGCCACTTCGAATTTATTGTGATAATAATATTGTTGTGTTATTCTCTAAGAACAATAAAAGTTCAAGTGGTTCTAAGCATATGAATATTAAATATCTTACAGTAAGAGACTTAGTAAAGAAAGGAGACATTGGGATTTAGTATATTAGTACTGATTTGATGTTAGCTGATCCTCTAACTAAAGGACTCAGACTTATAGTTTTCAAGAAACATGTTTGTGATATGGGTATTGTGGAGTCTTTTGATGTGTTTGGTTAGTGGGAGCTTTGTGCTTGTGATTGAATGTCAAAGTCAAATAATTTTGCTATATTGCTTATTCATATATATTTATTTATATGAATTGAATACTTTGTGATTGTTTGTTATGCGTATGTGCACATTATATATATATATATATAGCATGCTATGAGTTGTGTGTGGTGTGTTTAAGATTGGTGTGATTATCTTAAGCTATGTTGGTTTCCAATTGTGTTTCTGGAAACAAATGCTAAGACATTGTGGTTAATATGCTTAAGACTGGTGTAATTATCTTAAGTAGAGCTGGTGTCCAATTGTGTTTCTAGAAACAAAGGCTAATGCATTGTGATTGTATTTCCAAATGGAAATAACAGCCTTATTGTGAAGTTTTGTGAATTTCTCTTGCTCGTTTGAGCATATGTGAAAGAGAAATATTTGAATTGAATTTTTCTTGCTCATTTAAGTATGTGTGAAAGAGAAATGTTTGAAGGACTGACAAGAAAATAGTGTATTGATCACATGAGGCGCTATTTTCTTGCTACACTGCCATATCAGAATCCAGGTTGGTTAAGTTGTTAGTATTTATGACTATGAATTGGTACTATGTCAATAAGGGGCATAACTACTGCCATGATCCGATATTGATAATTTAATGTGGAGAAAATTGTGTTTGAGATGTCACTTTATCAATAAACTATATGTTTTCTAAAAGTTGTGTGGCCACACTTGAGTTTAAAGTATTCAGTCCAAGAGTCGTTTTCAAAAATGTTTTCTTTCTTAAAACATGAAAACGTCATAATTAATATTGTCCAAGTGGGAGAATGTTGAAATTTTTATGTGCGCTAATTTTAATTATTTATAAAATAGACTGAATAATATAATTTATTGATTAGTGGTTAAGTCCAATTAAAATGTGATCAATTGAGTTATGGGTTTGTGACACTTTTTGTGGGCCAATATGAAAGACGGTTAGTGTATACCTATTTTAACATGAACTTGTGATGGGTGGGCCTGTTAAAATCTATTATAAATAGGCTAAGTTCCCTCACCTGCCTTCATAATGTTTGACAACCCTAGTTGCTATACCCATCGTAGCCGTTTTGTGAGAAGGTCAAGAAGATGAAGACTTAACTCCCTTTTTCAACTCTTCTGACCTGTTATCCGAGTATTCTATTTTCAATGATTGGAATAATGGAGCGAAATAATTTGGGATACAACATGTAAAGAGATATGCAAATTGTTTCTGTTTTTAGATCTATTGTGCAAACATGTACACAATTTTGCTTCCGCTTAATTATGAGTGGTGTTCTAAATTCATGTACTAGATCATGTATTAAATATCTTACAGGTTACCGAATGTGTGTGTGTTTTTTTTTTTACATCAAGGGAAAAAAATAAAAAATTTAAACTTATTCTTAGAGTTTTTTTTTTATTTAAAATAAGAATGGGATACTTGTTAAATCGCAATTAAACATTAGAATATGATAATGGAATCTGTTAAGGTCAGAAAATGAAATTTGTTAATTATATTATATACTAAAACACATCAATCATAAAATGAGACAATCAATGTGAGTAAGGAGATAAGATCAAAGCACAAAATTATGTAATTGCTTGCAAAGATTTTAGTAAAACACGAATTTGACCACTGCCCGCCCCGCATCAAAGCATGGGTCCGCTTTTCAACCCTTACCTTGTTTCGCATTTACGATTCGTCATGGAAACAAAAAAAAATATATATAAATTTTCTAAAATTAGAAGAATTAATGCTCTACAGCTCATGTATCAAATTGGACAATTGAGCTAGAGACTGCGATTTCTTTTTTATTAAAATTGTTTGAAAATTTAAAAGATTAATGAGTTGCTAAATTTATTAACGTATTTGTTGGAAGAACTTTACGAAGTGTACATGCCAACATTTGCGTCACCCTATGGTCAGGGTCAGATTTTTTATGCTTGTAGTAATCTAACACGTGGAAGCATAAGTTACCTTTTAATTTTTTTTTGTGGCTAAATTGGCTCTAAATTTAATATACTGGAAGTTTTCATTTAAAAAAAAAGCAGTGGCATAAGTAGAAATTATCACAATGTGAGGGGCAGTTATCAATAATTTATCTTTTAATTTGCCGAAAAAGACAAAAAGCAGGTCAGCGGCAAGAAAAAGGCGGTCCTCCAACTCCACCTTTGCACCTTTAAATCTAATACATAAATTATTTTAATAAGAAAAGCAATTTACTTTTTACCTTGTTTCCCATACTCTTTTTTCTTTAAAATTACTATTCTAGCCATTTCTTAACTCAATTTCAAAATTCAATTTCCCCTTACGGACGTGAAAATTCTCTTAAATCAATTGTATTTATCGGGTTCAGCAAATAAATTGATTATTAATATTATTTTCGTTTTCTAATCCTTGCTATTTTTATTAAACTATTTCTTTCCTTTTTTTTATTCTTTTTGAATATACGCTTTGGAATTGTCTGTTCGGACGGAAAAAACTGGCTGCGGTTTTCCGACGCTGAAAAGCGAAATTTGAGCTGCGGTTTCTTGGGAAATCATTTTCTTTGGAAACAAACGGCTCGCGAACTCTTAATTTTAATTTTTCTTAGTTTTCTTGGAGTGAAAAAATTATGAGAGACACTTGCATACTACAGTTTCAGCTCAACAAATGAGCGAAGGAGTGTGACATAATGGTTTCAAGTATTCTCATGCAGTGTGTAATTTGCTATTACAGGTCATCATTTCTTTTTTTCTCTTTAGCATTTCTTTTTTTGAGCTTGTTTCTAGTTTAAATCATAGATTTTGGTGAGCGTCAGATAATTTCTGGCTTTTTTTTTTTTTTGGTGTGTGCGTGTTTTGGTGATTTTTCAGTTCTTTTTGATCTTTAAACATTGAAGCTAATGTTGAGTTCGTATTCACTTATTTCTCATAGTTTTTTTTTTTGAAATTTCATGTGTTTGTTTGATTTTGCAAAGTTCGATCTTGAGAAATTTTTGTTACAGCGTTAGAGTTGAAGTCTTTTTTTTTTTCTTGGTTTTTTAAGAAAAAGAAATAGCTGACTTTATAGTTTTGATATAAGAGCTGGCGTTTGAGGGTTGAACAGTAGTATGTAGCTTTGGGGTAAATTTTCTATGAAGTTTTAGTTTTTGATGTTTTCTGATTTCTCATTTTGATGTTATCGTTTATGTTACAGATAATGGAATGAAGATCTAGACTGGGAAAAAGAAAAAAAGAATATTTGGATTTGGATTTGGGTTTGGTTTTAGTGATTTTGGATAGTTGTGGATTTTGTGCATGGAAACAAGAGAAGGATTAACATCAGGGGTTACAGTGATAGGAGCTGAAGCTCCATCAACTTATCATGTGGCGCCAAGGACTGAAAACCCTGGCCAGATTGGCGGGTCATCAGCAATAGCTGTGTCGCCAGTTAGTGTAGGATTGACTGGAACAGCAGAAAAGAAGAAGAGGGGTAGGCCTAGGAAATATGGACCAGATGGATCAGTAGCTAGGGCGTTGTCACCAATGCCAATTTCTTCTTCATCTCCACCTGGTGGTGACTTCTCTGCTGGGAAGCTGGGTAAAATGTGGCCAGGAAGTTTTGAGAAAAAGAAGTACAAGAAAATGGGAATGGAGAATTCAGGTATTTTTACTCTTTTGAAGTAAAATATTTAGTTCAAGTTGAAGCATGTCTTCTTTAGGTTTTAACTATGCCATGTTACTTATTAGAATGATCAAGATATTCATATCAGTGATTTGGTTTGATTTTAATGATCACTTTCATTGATTGATTCTATTTTTGATTGTGGATTTGTAGCTCTGCAATTGTGACTCTGTCTTAATTGGTGGGAAGAATTCTAACTTTCCTTAAAAGATTCGCTCATTTGTTTATAATAGTTACTGAAAGTTGATGTGGGACCTTGTCAGATGCTCTTATTCAAATTTGGAAGTAAAACGACCTGTCCTAATAATAAAAAGCTCGGATTTGATGAGTTGATGTAAGAGTGAGAATATTCCTGGTGTGGCTTTGATTTTAGGTCATGCCTTTTGCTGATAATACAACAATACGTTCCAATGACAGAAACAGAATGGAATTTGTTAAGTATGCAGGATTTTATTGATTGGTAATGTCTTTTGCATATAGTGACTTGAGCGAAAACTATAAACAATATTTATCTTCTATTTCAGTCCTCCTTAGGACATAATGACTCATTGAAAAGGTTTTTTATCCTTTTGTAAGCATATCTATATATTGTTGAAAACTTTGTTCTAGCTCTATTTTAGAACAATGAATATCATGTTTGTTGCTTGTCAAATGTTACTTCCCTCACAATCAAGTATCTTGTTTTGATACTCTTAATTTCCTCTTCCCTTTTCCCTTTCTATTAGTATGAGTTTAACTCTAGGTGTCTTTTTCCTCTTTTTGGAGATGGTAACCATAAGTCCTTGCTAAGCTTTGCAGGTAAAAGATGGTGTTTGGAATGCTGGTATGAATATGACCAAAATGGCTGTAATATCCTAGAATGCCAACTTTGGCTAATGTTTTTGCAACTCTCTGGATTTAAAATTAGTATAGATGCAAATGCTTTCATGTGTCGATAACTTCTACTTGCATGAACAAATACTTTGAGAAGTTATCTATTTGTTACAAGATGCCATCTATTCATTCCTAGAGGATGATTTCTTTGGAAATTAATTATGTGGCGAGTTCCTGGTAAACTGTCATGTTTTGAAAGTCTATTTTATGGCTTGGTAAATTCCAACATTACATTACTATGCTTATCAGACCGAATAATTGCAGTTGAACTTTTGAATTTCAATTTCCATTTGAAGTTCTGGTATGGGAAACCTATTTGATAGAAGCTGGAAATGAAGCTTCTACGAATGAGAAAAGAACTACTTTTCATGCTTATTGTTAAAATTAACATTCCTTTGCTGTTATTTGGTAGGTGACTGGGCTTCTAGTTCAGTTGGTACAAATTTCACTCCCCATGTCATCACTGTCAATGCTGGAGAGGTATACTTAATCGATTGCTAAATTCTTATACTATGATTATGCTGATAGAAAACCCATGTCTGTTTCCCATATAAAGGCATATTTTTAAATCTGGAGGTATCTTACAATATATGCATCTAAGTCAACACTTATTGGTAAACGAGTTAACAATTAACAAAAAGCATAGCATAAAAAAAAAGTTATGTGAAGATTTGAATTGCTGAATCTTCTCTTTGTGGTAACTTTACAATATTGCATGTCATATTTTGCAAGAAATGTGTCAAGAAAGGTTGAAATGAGATGCTTGTATGTTTGAGATGTGAAGCTATTAAGATTTGAGCTTTCAATTCAAGTACTTCTATTGCATCTGTCCTTATGCAAGCTGCAACTCATTAGCTAAGAATGCCTTGGATAAGATAAGTAATCATTCTTCAGAAATAATGTGCATAACAAGTGTAATCGTTCAAGTCCTTGAGGGGCAGGTACAGCTTCAACTTTTAAGTCATCAAGCACTTCAATATTGACAGAGAGCCCCATTCACGGTTATGTACTTTTCTGTTTGTATTAAAAATTCATGCAAATTATGTTAACAAATACACAAACTTTTATGAGGATCAAGTGCCAGGATATAGATGCTCTTCTCCAGCGTCTTTCTAATTTGCTGATTTCTTAAGCTTCTTATGCATTGGTTCCTCTTTTGTTTTTTTACGACTAAATCTTATCTCTGTCTTCAGCTCTATCAGTTGTAGAAGATTTACTAAAGTTAGTTTTGCTTTAATGTATTTGTCTTTGTCTTGAGCTTTGTTTCACTTTTTTAGTGATTTTCTTTGGTTAAGGATGTCACTATGAAGGTTATATCATTTTCACAACAAGGACCTCGAGCAATATGCATTCTATCTGCTAATGGGGTAATTTCAAATGTTACACTTCGTCAACCTGATTCTTCTGGGGGTACTTTGACATATGAGGTATTGCCTTTTATGACACATTTCTTGGATTTATTGTGTTCTCTATTCATGTCAGTATAATTTCTAATATATGAATGCTGATGTTCTATTGTTGCTATGATTTTTTCTTCTGAAGGCATGTCTGTGCCGTTACAGTTGACCTTGAAGCATTAACATCTACAGGAACTTGGTGTCAAACAAAACCGAGCTCTTATTTCTTCAATCAATGTTCCTTGAATTAAGCATGATTTATTCACTAGTTATAAAAATTGAAGAGTGCTAGCTCAATTCATTGATAAGGAATAAAAGCATTTTAAATTGTTTGTGTGCTGCTAATGAAAATATGTCTCAGTTCTAATGTATAAAGAGAATTTATTGTGCCAGTCATTCTTGTTTGTTCATTCTGGAACATGCATAAGATTATGCTTCTTCTTCCTTCTCAAAAGAATAATGAAATAACGGAAAGGATCACCTTTGGAGTTAATCTTTTGGTCTTAGAACCTTCCTTTTAAATTGAATGGGGGCAAGAAATGAGGGTATTGAATGTCGGGTTTATTTGACTCAGATGACACGTTTGCTTATTCCACCATTGATGGATATCAGCAAGTGCCAGATGTCAATTTTATGGAAATAATTCAGAGAGCTGCTATTTGGGTTGTTGGTTGTGTGGGGAAAGGACTCTTTGGAAAATCAGAAAGATATGAAGCAAAAGATTATGGTTGAGCTTTTTTGTATCAAAAGTAGAATATACAAGCAATAGTCATACTTGGATTTTCATTTTAATTATTCTGAAACTAGTTTATCTACCTGTATCTATATTCATATCATACTTGGATTTTCATTTTAATTATTCTGAAACTAGTTTATCTACCTGTATCTATATTCGTATTTGTACCTTTGTGTAAATACCTTCAATGCGTGAAGTTTTCTTACTGCATGCAAAGTTTCTCATTTCATCTCTATTTCATAGGGTCGCTTTGAAATTCTTTCTTTGTCTGGATCATTTATGCCAACTGAGAGTCAGGGAACAAGGAGCCGATCAGGTGGGATGAGCGTCTCGTTGGCAAGTCCGGATGGACGTGTTGTAGGAGGAGGTGTTGCTGGACTTCTAATAGCTGCTAGTCCTGTGCAGGTAATCTTGTTTAGATGTGGTAGGAAAACAAAGAAAGTGGTGCATTTGGCCCCATTGCTTCTGTTTTGGCTGCTTCAAAAGTAGAAAAATGAATTGATAGGTGGAGTACTTACCTAATAATTTTTGTTATCAGGTTGTGGTAGGGAGTTTCCTACCTGGCAACCAGCAAGACCAGAAGCCAAAGAAGCTGAAGATTGATTCAATACCAGCTACCGTTGCACCAGCCCCAGTCATAGCTACTCCTATACCTGTTTCTAATCTAGAAAGAGAGGAGAATAACGGTGGGCATGGACAGCAGAATTCCTCTCCCTTCCAGAGAGAAAACTGGACTGCCATGCATTCCATGCGGGATATGCGAATTTCGGGAACTGATATCAACATATCTTTGCCAGAAGGTTAAGGTGTTATCCCTCATTTGAGTATCTCAAGGTCTCTAACTGACAACATTGATTGATTATGGTATTTCACAAGGAGTTTTATGTTGCTTCTCTTATCAAAATTATCTGTAAGCGTATGGAGTCATTTCTTTAGCATGAAGTAGGTATCTGGCAGGACATTCTGTTTTTGGTTGAACAAGATATCTGATTAGTCTGCTAATTAAATTAGGTTTGTTTAGTTTTGTCATGGGTAGAGCATTTTGATGTGACTGGCGTGCCTTTTATGGCTGCATTTGTTGGTAAAAATTCTCTCAAAACTCTTGGTTAAAAAAGTCTTTGCAGTCCAAAGTGGGGGAGCACGGATTCTGAATGTACCGAACTGAACTGAAAAATCGAATAAAAAAATAATTAATAAGAAAAATAACTGAAAATATTCAAATCGCATCAAATTAAATTTAATCAAATAATCAAAATATATATTATATGTGTACAATATAAGATATTATATTTATATTGCAAATATATATATATATATATATATATATATATATAATACATAAATTTATATATTTTACATATAAGTTATTTATGTTCAAATGTATTATATATATATATATGCTTCAATCAATGTATATATGTATAAATTATTTAAAGTATTTTTAAATAATATAAGATATATATATTGTATATAAGTTATATAGCTTTGAATAAATATCATAGGAAAAGTAAAAATAATTAAATATTAACTAATACAACTTTTAATACTTAAGCATGAAAGTTAATTTATCAATCAATTTTATATACATTAATAATTTATAATTAAATAATAAATATAAATAATTTTATAAAATATTAAATTAAAATTAAAATGAAATCAAATCGAATTGATATTTAAAATTATTTATTATCAATTATTAATATTTAGAAATATAGAACCGGACTGATCACCCAGCACCAGATAGTGTCAAGTCGCGTTGTTGACAGATTTCAACGCATTCTGTACTTTTTAGGGCATTTTTGGTGTGTGTAGCGTACGACATGACCTTCCTTGTATAGGTGAACGTTGTTGTTCTTCTTATTACACGTGTGATTTCAACCTTGTGGTTTGCAGAATTTCAGTTGGTGCCCATTTGTGACCTGTCGTCTTCTGCTTTGATCGTGGATCAACATGACTTTTAAAGTGGAGTTAGTCTCATGACTATAGGTTCACCGTTCGAAAAAAAAAAAAAAAAACACTATTTTTAAATGGGAAACTGAGTCTTTGAAAATAATATTTGAATCTATGATAAAAAATTTCGATAATTAATCTATGATTAATTTGATTAGGTTTGAATTAATCCTTTTTTTTTTTTTTTTTACTTTTCAATAGTACGATTATTTTTCTATTGCTTTATGGATTATACTGTATGGTTATCTTCAGCCAGGGGAAGAAAAATTCCAAGTACTTTACAACCAAGATTCCGTTGGCTAAAACATAATAGTACAAATATCATAATCTACTGAATGACATATCGTGTATATACTATTTCATCACCTCCTTTTAGGTCCAGAACGTAGACTTGATGTAACTTCTTGGTAAACCTCCTTTCTGTATTGTTTAATGCAATAACCTTGTCACGATGGCCATATTTTTGGATATAAAAACTCCATCACGATTCAATACTATCCCTCAACACAAAAGAAAATTTGGCCAAGATCCCACTTGGTCATGAAGACGGGAAAAGTAGCTACACTTGTATTGTATCTCCTCTCTTCTCTGAGTGTTTTTCCTCTTCTATTATTCGTTCTTTTTCCTTTTTCACTCTCCTTGCCAGTTTCTTATAATTCTCAGAGCCTTCTCTTCTCCACCACCACCTATGATTTTATCGTTGAGGGGAAGTCATCTAGTCGTGTGTCCTTGTTTCTCATGCTCTTAATAATAAGTTTTATCATCATCACCATCTCTCTGGGAAGTACTTCTAAGCCTTGTATAGGATATAACTTTGACTGGTTTTTTCCTTCTTTTCCTTTAGTATGCGAAATGAATAATAAATTGAATGAAGAAAAAGAAGGTTGTAATTATGATGTTAGTGATGATGATGAGTACTATCATAGGCATGATGGATATGATGAAGATAATGATGATGACATCGAAACAGAAGATGTAGATAGTGATGAAGATTATGAGAATTATAACAAAGATTTGGAAAGAAGGATAGAGGAATTTATAGCAAAGGTGACTCAGAAATGGAAGGAGGAGTTGCTTAATGACAGGCTTCTATACTTGGAAGCTGCTTCATTTAATTAATCGTCAGTTGGCAGCTTCCTTTTCTACATGCAAAGTGGATTCCTCCTAGTTAAATAGTGTTTTTTTTTTTTTTTTTCCAATTTCCTTCTTTGACCTGTAAACTGTATCAAAGAATTAAAGACTTGTGTGCATGTTGAAAGTCGTGATAGATCTGGTTTTTAAGGAGACTGTTAGGGCTAATTAAGCTGATAAGTCTATTGTGATGTAATATCTTGTGAATTATGTGATATTAGCAGTGGTAATTTTGATCTTATAAAGCAATTGAATGGTATTTTTCTCGTTTGTTATCATTTCTTTTTTTATTTTTTGACAAATTTATAACATTTTCAGTTGAATTCTGTTGTGATAAACCAAAAATTTATTATATTTTCAGTTGAATTCTGTTGTGATGAACCAAAAATTAATAACAACACGATATCTGATAATAAGTATAGAAGTAAATTAAATAAAAAAGATTTTTTTTTCTTCTCTAATTCTCATTATTTTTCCTCCAATTAATGAGTTAAGCATAGTACAGAATGGAAAGATTTTGCTAGAACTGAATGTAAATATCAGTCTAAATATCTTTACACTTAAAAAATAAGACATAAAAGTAATTTTTGTAAATAATTATTTGAGATGTCATCATATGAGTGTATGAAATAGAATTAGTTTTTTTCAATTTATTTCTTCCAAAAAATTATGCAGGTAAAAAAGAGCTGCATTTTTTCTTTTTATGAAAGTAATAATATGAAATAACTAGAAGAAAACATTATTTGGGGAATTATGAAAACAACGAGAGCCATAAAAAATTGATTTCAAAATTAGCTAGTAAGTCTGCAACAAAATTTGCTTCGCTGTATACATGCTGAATCCTCGCCTTTCATTCTGATCAAAGTATTTATTTGATATTACGAACTAGCTTCTTATTGACATTAGGAACCATATTTGTTTCCAGTACGTTTTATTATCGATGTCTACAATGCATTTCTTGAACCCTTTATCCCATGCAATCTTCACCCAAGTGAATGCCCCATAACTCAGCTGTTGTCACTGTGCAATTTTCAATATTCATGAATAAAAATCATGTTATAACCTACCAAGTGCAATTGGCTATTATTCTATTTTAGATGTCATTGTTCATATTTTCCTTACACAATACGTAAGATGGACCTCTATTTTAATATTTGGTCACCACTCGCAATTTAGATTTAACACAATATCAAGTCAACTTAATATCTTGCTCCAAATTCCACTTTATAATTAAACTTGGAAGACCTCTTGCTGTTGGAGGAAATTCTGTTTACGCGTTGAAACGCTTTAGAGCGTCCAGTACCTTGGTATCCTTTATTCAAATAAAGCTCGAATCAATAATAAACACTTCAATTTCAATTGTTGATAACATGATCAATGGCAGGAGACTGGTCAATTAGGTTAGGTCGGAAAAGGCAGTAAAATAAACTATTATATTGAGATAAATTTCCAGGGGACGCATTTGCATATGACGTGCACATGTTACGTCTCTAATGACATCTCCATCTTCAGTTTTTTAGCATCTTTTTAATTAGTTTTCTTATATCTTTTGTAGAAAGTTTGTCTTCACCACCTGCCTTCATTGTTTTTTTGGTAGGTATACATGCACTTTTTTATTAATACCCATCAGCTAAAGGGCTTATTTATTAGATCTCTCTTATTTTCTTCATTTCCTTATCTAAATTTATTTTTTTATAACACAAGTTTGTGTTTTGTATCAAAAGTAATACCATGTTTAAAGCTCCCTCATCGCCTTTTTTAAAAAATCATAAATAAAAAGACAATATTACCATTAGGGAGATTCACTCAAATGGCTTCTCTTACACTACCAACAACCACATCTGTCCAAAAATAGGAAGAGTGAACAATGGGAAGACAGTGAAGGATGATAGAACAAATGAGTATCTTGTGAAGTGGACGAAAATTGATGAGCACATGTGGGTGACTAGACAGAAGGTTGATTTGAATATAATTAATTTTATTAATTAACTCATTCAATTTGTATATACTACTAATAATTACTATTTTTTATAACTAATAATTAAATTATTTATTAATTAGATACTATAAATTAGTAACAAATATTAAAAATAATTATAATTTAACATTTAATATTCAAATTATTAATAATTATTTATTAAATTATTACTTATTTATTTTAGCTTTTGAATGATTAAAAATGAGAAATATAAAACTTATTTTATTTTTAGTTCATAAAAATTAAAAATGATAGGTTTAATTTTAATAAATTAAAATAACTAAATACCAAACAAAACTTAATCATTCCGAAAGAATAAAAAAACTTAACTAAACTGTTATTTAAATTTATATAGGGCTAAACCGAAAATTCAGTATAATTATTTAATTTAAAATTTTAATTTGATTTGAAAATTTACAATAATTTATCATTAAAATCTCTAAAATTTCAATTTCATTCCAGAATTTGCAAATCCCGATTCGGACCCAACGTGGTCACCCTACTATTTGAAGTTACTAACAACGAAGAAGGCATCAACTCACCAGCACCACAAACCCGTTACTTTTTGATAATGACGAGTTTACTTGGCTTTAAGGTTGGGTGGCAATGCTCCGTACGCCTTCTTTATGGAGGTCTCAGGTTTGAGCCTCCACATTGCTCAATGATAGATTCACTCCCATAAGCACTCGGGCCTCCTCTGACAGAGTAAAGTTATGTGGCCCTATTCCACTAATTGCCAACCCCACTCCCCCGTCAACCATGCCAGATATGAAAAAAGAACATATGGCTCTTTGGGCGATTAAAGTAATTGGTGTTTTAGTCTGGTTAGTGATAGATGACTAGAGGGATGACACCCATTCTTTCATAGGGGAGTTTGTTCTTCCCATTTTCTTTTCTTTTTCCCATTTGGGCAATGGCACACAACACTAAACACACGAAAAATTCTAAAACAGAGTAGTATCATGAGACAACAGACTGCTAAGTGCAACTGACTGATCAATCTCGTCTGATATAAAGATCAAGAACCTAAATAATTATGCCATAACAAATGCTACTCTATTCTACTAGGTTTATGATTTGCCAAAATTTGAAGATGTTACGTTTAATTTGAATAAACAAATTATCGGAACTCAATAAACTACGGTATAACTTGATGGAAACTCAATAATTTGATGGGAAAAAAAAAAAAAAAAAGGTTCGTGCCATTTGCATAATATTTTCGACCTTCAATTCCCTAAAACACAATTGCGAACAAACACAACAGCCTGCAAAACAAGTCTAATATATGCTATACATTCAGAAGCACCAAGTGTAAGCCCCAATTGTTTGTACGGTCCCCCATCTAAAAATCCTGAAACCAATTAAACACAGCAATAAATAGGGACAAAAAGAAGGCATCAGTAGAAATTCAAGAAGGGGGAAAAAAGGACATGGATTGACCAGAATGAGGAAAAGTTCCAACTAATAACAAAGAAATCAGACTATATATGGATGCATGGAAAAATTCCCTACACTTGCCACTGCCAAACTCTTATAAAAACTATAATACACTGTAGACTATTTTGCAGCCTTGAAGATTGACATAACTTCTATTAGCTATATGTGCCACCCTTTCAGTAATTCCTGATGCAGCTCTGCCTAAATCACAATTCATTGCCACTACCGCTATTCCTGTAACTAATATAACGCCATAAATGATATGAAGCTATCAATTAGGATTTATACAGTCAAATAATTCGGAGATGCTGTCCAAACAACTTATGTAATTATCTAATTTTGACGCTAATAGAAATTCTCTCTCAGTTACTGAGCTATGAACAAAAGGGATGGTTTCCAATATTAAAAAAAAAAAAATTAGACTCACAGCAGGGAAACTTAGCATGATGAGAAGTAAACGCGTGATTAACCCAATTCTTCTCCAATTGTCCAAAGAAACCTATAGAACACATGTAAACAAAGTAAATCAAGTCAACACGACACACAACTACTCAGAAAATGTTGAGCAATATAGTAATGTTTGAAGTGGATTTTTACCATTTTACTTACCAGAATATACAAAGGACTAATAGAATTACAAGAAACCCAAGCTTAAATAGCCTTTGCTGCTTTTGGTGCTGCAGTTGGTTATAGATCTCAGTGACATCAACTAAGTGCCGTCTCTGCAAGTACCTGGGCCATAGGTTTATAAATCATATCAGTCGCGTCCCTAAAAATAGAATGTTGAGCTAGAAAAAATGAATTCCAGTTGATAACATTTGCTCATGCAAAGTCTCAATAACAGAATTATTTATTCCAACAAGAAAGAAGGCATATATATATATATAAAATTGTAGTATGAGAAACTCCAAAATAATGAAAACTACTTACAAAGTGAGATTGTAGTAAAGATAGGGAAGGGAGAAAAGACAGAAAAACCAGTGTCCAGTGAATAGAAAGGTGAGGCATAGCAGTGCTTGAGTTAAATACTCTGGCAAAATAACCACGTTTATACTTGAGGCTGAATCATATGGGTTTATATAATCATACTCCAGATCCGTCAAGTACATTAGCTGTATTAAGTAATCAAATCATCAAATTAATACATACACACATCAAATTTTGAAATTAACAAGGGGATTTTGAAAAATGACCTGGAAACCGATAACACCGATGACACTTATAAGTAGAAAGAAGTTCAGCAGCCATGCATACAAGCTCTCCATTCCCTCCTTTCTTCTCCGCCAACGATCAGGTCCTTTTCGTTTGGAAACAGAAGAACAGTCTGCTGTTGTGTCTCATTAATTTGATTCGCAGTGCTCTTTCGACGACGACGCGGAGGCCTTTTGTAGAGGATACGTGTTAATTATTTCAGTTCATACGCTGTCGTTCAACGGACATCCTGATTGGGCTTTTCTCGGTCTCAGGATTTGATTGAACATACAGCCCAACTCTTGTGCCGGGGCTTTGATAATTCTTTAACAGCTGTGGTCCAGTCAAACGACGTCGCACCAGGCTCCTCTGTTTTTTTTCTTTTCTTGATGCCAAAGGCAGACGGGATCTGGTGAAATAAAAAGTAGACCTTGGAAGCTTGTCCGACAGTTTGTGCAAGTTCTTTGCCCTATCACCTCCGTTTACCTCTGCACGTCATGACTAAGCAGCAAGCTAATTGGTCCCCATACGACAACAATGGAGGGTGTGTTTTATTCTTTAAAAAAGGGATTTGTTTTCTCTCTGGAAATGTCTTTTTTTTTCCCCCGTTTTGGTTTAATGTTGATTTTGATTGTGTGCAGATCTTGTGTTGCGATTGCCGGCGCTGATTACTGCGTCATCGCGGCCGACACTCGAATGTCCACTGGCTACAGTATTCTCACTCGCGAGTACTCCAAAATCTGTAAACTGTACGTGCTCTTTCCTGTCTCGATTCCCGTGTTTTATGCGCAGATGAACGTACAAAGCATGAGCACTTGTTATTTTTGTTGACTTTTAATCGTATATTGTGAAAAATATGAACCGTAGTTTGAGGTTTTTGGCTTTGTTGGGTTGTAAACGGGTTCGCTAGGGATTCTGTTGGTTTCTACTTTCGGGATTAGGCAATGCTTACTGAATTTGATTGGAGCATTATATGAATATAAAGTTGGCTTTGCATTCTTTTAAATGAGTTCTTGTTGATTCAGAAATATGATTAAAGTTATATTCTAAGGCAGAATAAAATTGAATTTCATGTTTTTGGCGTTTATATTTTACTTGGGCACACCATTATAAACATGTTAAGGTCCTAGTTGCTCTCAAGGGAGAGTAAGTAGTGATTCGTATGTGATTTTTCTTCTCCTGTATGCTCTAATAGTTTAAGGATATGTTTGGTATTGCTATTGTTAATTGTAACTTTTGGGCCAAAAATTACAAAAAATTATTCATACTAGTTGATAATAGATTTTTCGAATATGATCCAAAAGTTGAGTTTAAAAAAAGATCGTATTTGAAAACTATGTAAAAAATTATTGAATCAATTTGACAAGGCAACTGAACCACTTTCATAACATATCTCCAAAAATTAAAAATGTTATTTAGTTACCAATAAACATGGCTATTGCTAGAGCAATGCTACACAAGCTCTATGTAATACCATGTCGTAGCTACAGTAATGTTTTGTGCACTGATTATTTGACTCAGTTTTAATGATTTTCGTCCTCGCGACATTGAAAGTAAGCAATTAGTGGATATATTTGCAAATGCTGTTGAATGAATTTTGATAATGATCTAGAAGTATAAGAATTCATTACTCAACTCATGAATAAGTTTTTAACTTTTATATATGTTTGTTTTTCCCATTGTTTGTTTAAGACTCTGATTAGCTATGCTCTTGTTGTGCACAGGGCTGACAAAAGTGTGATGGCATCTTCTGGATTTCAAGCTGACGTCAAAGCTCTGCAAAAAAATCTGTCAGCTAGGCACTTGGTAAAAATTCAAAAATCATAAATTTATTACTCTTTATTTATGTGGTCTTTCTTCCATTGTAGGTGGCAGTGCTATGGTTACATGGATATGAATCTAAGAAGTCAGTAGCTTCATATCTTTGGGCTACATTACTTTCTAGCTTCATCATATTTGTTAAAAAAAAAAAAAAAAATTAATTTAGGGCTTGGCACATGTCATAAAGCAACTGAATGGAGTTGTGTGTATAAGTCGTGCACGCACTCATGTGCAGGAAACCTACAGCCATATAGAGTCATTTGCATTTTGTAGCCATTTGATCCTGATATGCTGATAGTTGGGCTGCATTTCTATTTGATAGAGGTTGATGGACAATTATCAGAATTATGTTCATTTTTCTTTTTATCTAGGTCCATTGTTTTAGATGTGTTTACTTTTGTCGTTTAACTCTCATTTCCATGGGGCATGATCTTTTTGCCACTAAGATTAGAAGTTTTTGTTTTGTGTATGCATGTACTTTTATTGTATGTGTATGCGTACCCCAACAATAGGTAAATTTAGTTGATTATATAGATAGATTGTTATTCTCCTGATGATAGCTTTTACTCTTGTTCCTTTTTAATTGATTCAGATTTATCAACATCAACACAACAAGCAAATGAGTTGCCCTGCCATGGCTCAACTACTCTCCAACACTCTTTACTATAAACGCTTCTTTCCTTATTATGCTTTTAATGTTCTAGGTGGCCTTGATGGTGAAGGTAACTGATAGAAGCTAGTACTGATGTTTTATCTATTTTAAGGTCTGTGTTGGTATTAATAATGGGCTTCCTTATTCCGGAACTGTAGGAAAGGGTTGTGTCTACACTTATGATGCTGTTGGTTCCTATGAGAGGGTTGGATATAGTGCCCAGGGTTCTGGTTCCACTCTCATCATGCCTTTTCTGGATAACCAACTGAAGTCTCCGAGCCCTCTCTTATTGCCTGCCCAGGTATGCTCTCAGCTTATCTTATATGTATAGTAGTTTTTCTGGCTTGCCTTGTTTTTAGTATTTGTAGCTTGACATTGTGGACCTATGCAGGATGCTGTAACTCCACTTTCAGAATCGGAAGCTGTTGATTTGGTCAAAACTGTTTTTGCATCTGCAACTGAGAGGGATATATACACCGTAAGTTTTTGTTTCCCATCTAAGTTTTTCACTCCATGGGAATGTAGATGTTATGGGGTAGACTGCTCAATGTTCATATATGTGCACACGAGCACACTCACACACATACACCCAGAGGATGCACATTTGCCTGGGAGAGAGATAAATGAACACAGATTATTTGTACCTGAGAATTGTAATATAGGTTTCCTATGTTGTTCTCCTTAAGCTCTCTTGTTTGTTCTACAGGGAGACAAGCTCGAAATTGTTGTCCTAAATGCTGATGGTATTCATCGGGAGTATATGGAACTCAGGAAAGATTGATCTGTCCAAAAATCTTGCTGTTTGTCTTACCATAAGTTGGAGATGAATTTCATGGATGCTACTTGGTTTGCAATTGTTGAGTTGATGTTTTAGTTGCTGCACTGCAATTTTTATACTATCAATCAGTGTAACTTTAAAATGGTCCAATGCGAATAGGTGCAATAGATGTTCTTTGTTCGGTGATGATAAGACCATGTGTTGGGACATACGCAGTTAATTTAGATTGGCTACTCTGAAAAGTTTGCTCTGGGCAAGTACTTGAAAGTCATTATTTCTGTTCCTTGTGCTGTAGAAAGTGGCCTGGTTTGAAATGGATTTGAAGCCTGCTGCACAGTTTTAGCGTCTCTGCATGCAAATGGATAGGTGTGCAATCTGCACTTAGCTTGTATCTTTTATTATTATTATTATTATTATTATTATTTATAGTTGCTAAACTCTTTTAAGCCGCACTTCTATCTTCAATCAAAATGACGCTCTAACATTGGTTTGAAATAAGTTATGTAAGAAAAGAAGAAAAAAATTATTAATAAAATTATCTCAATTTTGTAATAAAATTTTTCTATTTGAAATGAATTTTAAAGTAATAAAATTTTATTAATTAGAATGATTTAAATGCATTGAAAGTATTTTATTTTTAAATATTTTTATTTATTTAAAATAAATAGTGTTAATTTAAATTATAATATTATTCTAATAATATTATTTGAATTTTTTAAATTAGAATACATTTTTTCAAAATCTTATAATTTTTTTTTATTTAATGACTATTAAATTATTCATTTTTAAAATGAAAAATTCTATTTTTTTAATATAAAATTTTGAATAAGAGAATTATTAAGATAAAATACAATATGATTATATTATTTTGAAATTTAAGTTTCCAAATGAGCCTAAAAGTGAGAAATACACATTAAACGTTAAAGGTGATTATGAAAGAAGATAAACATGTTGATTTCAACAAGAAGACAATTTATTAATCTGCACTTTAGATGTGTTGCTGACTGCTGTGCTGTCAGCCCAAGAAAAAATTTGTCAACTTTTTCACGAAATCATCGTGATTTTATTTTCTTTTTTAGATTATTATTTTCGCTCAAACAGTATGGGAGTCTAAGATCAGCTGGTGTCTGGCGAGTATTGGTCCTTGACAAGTCCATCCTCTTCTTCCCTTCAGAAGCTGTCTGCTGAAGTCCATCCTTTTTTCTCCAATTCTAATCGCAATATCTGTAATGAAGGGTAGGGATCATTTAGTAATCAAAATGGTATACTGCAAGATGATGAGAGAAAATAACTGAAAGAACAAACCTTGATTCTCTTTCTATTGTAGTCAAAATCAAAGTTTCCCAACCTTGAAGCAGATCGATACTCCGCGATTGAGTTATTGCCAGGCGGAAACCAAAACTCAACATCATCTACTAACTGTTTACAATTCGTTTCTAAGAGTCAAAATCATGTAAAGTGTGTGTGTATGTATTGGTAAATACAATGTTATGAGATGAGCTAAAAGTCTTACCCCCAAAATAGGACTGTGATATTCCACATGAACATAATCATCGCTCTTCTCTGCAATCCGTGGTGTAAATTTATCTGGTTTTGTTGTTTTTATCTGCACGAACCAGATTAATTATGTTCAGCTGAATCCCAGGCTTCAAAGTACTCAGGTAATGTTGAAAAGGGTCAAGCATATAAATATAAGATTGTTACCACTTGAATAAGCTCTTCCATTGCCACTTCTTTAGTCACAGGCTCCTTTCTACCACCGTTATAGTTCCTACGAAAGAATATAGCCGCACATGAATCACATTGTCATTGACTATTCATGGTGGCGCTACTCGGTACAAGCAATAACGGTAGCACCTTCTCCACGTGTTAATTTATTCGTTCGTCGCAGTCAAATCAATTTTCACATCGTTGAATTTTCTTACCAAGGGGGAGCATAATGAGTGAGATTGCTAATATTCTCCGAAGTTGATATACAGTTCTTAGTCGCCGGACACAGAGCTAAAGCTTGTTGATTCTTCTGGACTCCTAAGTATTCAGGCCTTTTTCCACTGTAATCAGAAACCAAGCTAACCATTAAATGAGATCCAATTAAGTGAGAATTTTAAGGGGTATGCAAATACCTGAAATTGAAAATATCCGCAATTACTGCTAATTCACTGCTCTTCAGTATGATTTCCCTTCAGAATATATAATAATTGAGTCAGAAATTTGAAGTCATTCGAAAAGAGATCACAGCAATAAGAGAAAATACCTTCGAGCAATTTGGTCGGTGGATTTGGTATCATCATTGCTGTTTTGCTGATGAGAAAGAAGGATTTGAGGGCGACGAGGTAAAACATGTTGGTGTTTGCTGGTGCGAATCCTGTAATGATAGCTGCTGCGATAAGGGTTAGTTGGAGCTGAAGCCATTTTCAAAAACTTGAGCGCTAATTTTTGTTCTTGTACGTCTGTCCGGACTTGGAGGCTTTTTGGGGAGTTTCATATCTGCACGTTTGAGCAGCAGCCCACCTCTACGGCAGGCATCTGGTACGGCGATGCCACGTTGACGGTGTGCAAACGATCACGTTTTCTCACTTTTGACTCGCTCTGTTCCATAATTGGTTTAGATTAAAAAATTCATTGAACTAAATTAATTCAGTTTTTATATAAATTTAGTTTTATTTTTTATTTTTTTTAAATTTTGAGTGAGTTTGGTTTATTTTTTATTAAAAAAATTGATTTAAAAAATTAAGTTAAATTTATATTAAATTAAATCAAAGTAATTTAAATTTACATTAAATCAAATGAAAATAATTTAAATTTATTTTTATATTAAATATATACAATTTTATTTAAATTTTATTATTTATATTTAAACTATTTAAATTATTATTTATATTAAAATATTTAGAATCTATTTTTTAAAAATGTCAACTCAAATCAAATTAAATTATAACTAAATTGAACCAAATCAAATTGATTTAGTTTGATTTAATTTTTATATTTTATTTTATTTAAAAAATTCAATTGTTTGATTTTATAGACTTAGTTCAAGTTTTCAATGTTTATATACCCTTGATTTATTAATAAAAAAAAGTCATATTTTTATAATATGATTTAAATTCTTGAAATATCAATTTTCATCTAAAATTGGATCCAATTTTTTATTCATATTATTAATTATAAAATTTAATCTTAAATTAGCCTCACATAATGACATAAATGTTAATGATTGATTTTGTGACATCCATATCATCATATTTCCTGCGTTTCTCTTTTTGAATAATTGACTTTTTAGAAAGAAAAATTATTTCATTATAATTATAATTTTAGAATACCAATGTAGCATTGATTAGTTTTTTATCAAATTTATTTTCGTCATCAACTCTCTTTCTTTTTAATTAATTACTTTTTATTAGTGTTAGTGGTAGAGTTTTGATTAAAGTCAAATTAAGAATATATTGATTCATATTGATTACAATTATTTCTAATTAATTATTTTCTTAATTTAAGTGCACACATATAAAGTGACAATTATTTAGAAATTGAGGGAATATTACATTAATTCAAAATTTTAATTAGTTGATAATTCACATATTATGTGAAATGCATTATAAAAAATTTATAAGTTTAGTTATTAATCCTCATATTGCACAATATAATTATAATAATAGGTTTAAAATAAAATTAATATTTATTGTTATCAAATAAATAAATAATTAATTAAAAGTAACATATAAATGAAAATTCATTATTATATTATTATTTTATAAACAATTATTATTTAATTATACGTTTTCAAGCAAATAAAATGGCAAAAATGAAAAATTATAATTGAATCAGTATACTGAATTTTAATAATAACATAACTATTTCCATAAAAAATAAAAAACAATTATTTTATTTTTCTTCTATTCACTTTTTTTTTTAATTTTCTAAAATTATTTCCTTATTATATAAGAAGCTAAATACTCATTACTGTTAAAATTCTAAAGTGATTAAGATGAAGAATTCATATATGTATTATTAAATTTTCTAAATCATTTATACGTAAAAATATTTTATATTATTAATTTTATATCTTTTAAATTAATTAAAGAAATTAGATATTTAATACTTAATTTATTTTTATATGGTAAAATAAAAATATATTATATTATCAGTTATTAAAATATTATATTGTCAATACAATTACTTGATAAATAGTAAATGTTCGTTGAAAACTGAATTTAAGATCGTAATGAATTATATGTATTGATTTTGATAAATGATGATATTAACATAAATTTGATAAATTTTATTATTTAATAAGATTTATGTGATATTGTGACAAAAAAAAATAAAAGATTTAGTTTTTCTTTTTTTTTAATAGGCCTTTTTCTTATGTTGTTTTTGGTAAACCATTTTGTTTTGTTTTTAATAATTATCAATTTTTGGTTTATAAAAGTTTGGCCCCACAATTGACAAGACTGTGGGTTTCGATACTAAATATTTTGATTCCTTTATATCAAGTTGCTTATCTCTATGTTTTTCTTTCTTCTCTTGTTTTGAATTTAGTTACCTTAGTTAAGATTACTTGCTGGTTTGCTGGGCAGCCTGATTCGTTTTACTTCAACGTGCTTCCTTTTGCTGAGGATGTCCGAGAATTTCAGTTTGCATCTTTCAACAATTTTCCTGCCTCATGGTAGCCAAGCGAACAAAAGCAATAGGCAGCAGATAAGTTGGTAAAGATGCTCGACCTTGCAATGAGGAAGCTCTTCTGCCTGACTTCACACCAAATCCTATTCTGGAGGTACTTGCAATTATTTTGTGTGTGTAATCTGATTTGAGGTAGGCCCTATGCAATGTTAAAATTCTTTGATGAGGAAACTTTTATAGAGATATTGAATCACATATGGTTCTTCTGATATACAAGGTGTTCAAGTTTATCAAAGTTTATCTTATGACATTTACTTGTTTCTTGATATTGTCATTTATCATTTACATAACAGATTATATGATATTCTTTAAAATCAGTTTATATTTATTTGAAAATATTGAGGTGCTTGAGGTGAAGATTGTCTAGAGAACTTCTGTTATAGCTGATGATGGCGGAATATGTAGGGTCATTCCTTGCTTGAGTCGTAAATAGTTAAGAGATCTTTGCATCTAACTTTGTTGGATGAGGTGCCTAGTGCATGCATACTGAATTTCTGTTGGATCAATAATCAAGCAGGAATTCCTGCATTTCTGTCAGTACATAGTTCGTATATGTTTTCTTTAATATCTTCTCAGAGGATTCTAGTCAAAGTCTTCAAATGATTATCAAGAAAAGCATCTGCCTGTGATCTGTCTAACCCAATGGGAATCTTTGTGGTTTTCTAGCTGAAACTTATAACCACATCATGTTTTCCAGCGCTTTTATCACCATCTTGAGTTAAAATCAAAGGACCCAGATGCATCAGTACCTCCACTAGACAGAACTCTCAAGAAGATAACTGAACCTGATCCACTGCTTCTTTCTGAAAATAGATCTGTTATTGACGCATTCCAAGGAAGCTTCGATGTCAAGGAGAATACGAAGGTTATTGTTGCCAAATCCTTTCATAATAAATAATATTGCATCATGCTGCCAATTAATTGCTTGTATTAATTAATTTGCCTGGCTTGCAGCTAAAGAAATCAACCAGGCGGTTTTTTGCAAGGGAAGCCATCTGGCTCAGACGATGAACGGGACCATAGAGATGCATACAATGTTCTCGCTGTTTAGCGTGCTGAAAACTATCAAGATTTTGACGCCATGATGTCTCGCAGAGACAATTCAGACTTGGTCAATAA
This sequence comes from Omphalea diandra, assembly GCA_949677035.1. NCBI lineage: Eukaryota > Viridiplantae > Streptophyta > Magnoliopsida > Malpighiales > Euphorbiaceae > Omphalea > Omphalea diandra. Next base: position 15,825 of record CATIWR010712217.1, on the reverse strand, counting down.
GGCAATCGAGGATATGAAAACTAAAATATCTAACATGGTGATGAATTCCCATGGAGGGGATAATTACCCTAAAGCACTGGAATGTTTGGTTGCCCTTCGCAAAGGTTGCATTGTCGAACAAGCATGTCTCTTCTCTTTTTCAGATGTTTTTTTCACAAATTTGGATAGGTTTTTGTTGTGGTCGTTACCTAGTATATCTACCCACATCTAAGGCAAATATAGCTTGCTATTTGTGGTAATAACTTCAATGCAAGGGGTTGTAGTGACATCATTACCAAACGTTTCCAGTGGTACGCAGATCTGTCCATTTGGTCTTGACACTGTTTCTACATTACCGGTTCCCATGTTAACGCTTTAGTGGATTTGCCCTATGGTCATCTTTGATGAATTCCATGCTGGTAGTAATTGGAGCTTTTCTGCATTACCGGTTCATTGCTTTGTGATTTGTTGTATCTCCACATAGAGGAGAAGGCAAACATATTATCTAACTTTAGCAAAAAATTTAACACCACCAATATCAGTTAGGTCAGGCAACTCTAGCCATACAAAAATATGTTCCGCAGTCTCAAATTCGACACCCTGTCCTTAGTCCTACCATGATCACTCTAACTGTAACCTTCCTTAAATGGTTAAGCTAGGAGGATTTTAGGGCTCAGAACTCATGAAGCCATGGCTGATCACTGACAATTCAGATCAGAAGCTCCTTGCCTGTACTTGAGATTAGTCTGAATAAAATATTATTTTAGGTTGACTGGAGTGAGGGAGCTGCCCATAATTTCACCTTTTTGTCAACACTGGCTGTAGCCAACACCAAGGCCTGTCCATTGCCTGTAAACAACAAAATATTAGCAACCAATCAGGTATTCAACCAAAATCACGAATATCTCCTTGGCCCTTGAGCTCACAAACATAAATGATCCAATACATATTGCACCAATCAAATTGTTGGACTTTGCAGACGTTCCAGGTAGCCAATTTACAACGCAAATGATAGTTCTACTTCTACCAACTTTGTCTTATCATCAAATATTTAATATCCTATCATTTTCAATAATTAATTCAAATAACAAAGATTTATTAACCTAAGGTACTGTCAAAATTTTTGAATTTGATTATAAAAGTAGCATTATATATTCATTATACTGACGTTTATAAATTTATAAAGTTTGAATTAATTATTAAGATGATATTAAGTACTTGACAACAAATTTGATAAATAAAAATCACACAACTATATTTTGATTCTTAGTAAATTAGAAAAAAGTAAAAAAATTATTAGACTTGAGAAAATTTGGTTGATTCTAATTTTTTTTTCACAAATATCTTGAAAATTTTCAAAAATAGTTTTATTATTTTAAAATTTATCAATTATTTTTATTAATATAAAAATATGAAAAATCAATTTTTATATTGTTTGAAAAATAATAGACCTAAATAATATGAAAAAATAAAAATATTGTTTTAATTAGAACCAAAAACAATCTTAAATCTCATTAGACTAATGAAAAAAGTTGAGAGATCCAACATTTAGCTAGGATAGATTTGAAAATAAAAGTAAATTTTATGCATTTATTGATAAGAAACAAAAGTTGAGATATATTTTAAAATTGCTGTCTCATTCTAAAATTTCTTTTGATGATTCGTTCTTGTCATGCTAGAGTTCTACCAAGTTTGTTCCACTGGGTGGCTATAGAAGCAACTTGATGGATAGAGGCATCAAGGGTTTGAGTTGAAATCCTCTTAACTTACATCATCAAATAAATTGATAAAGTTTATATGAGGAAGGTGAATTACCGATAGGAATGGACTTAGGTGCCCACGCAATCCATGTGATTTCACCTGCATTGTAAAATGATGTTAATTCAAGTTGCACAAAAAGATATCTCAAGGATTTGATGCAAGCATGCAATTGTTATTCCATCAAAACCTAAAACAGTAGTGAAGAAGCAAGAAATAGCAGTAGTAAGCCACATGCATACAGATCAGACTAGCAGTTCACGTTGGGAAGCACTTGTATACATACATCAACAATAAAGATATTTATACACATATTTGCCAATTCCATGTTTAACATACTTATACAGCCACATGCATACAGATCAGACTAGCAGTTCACGTTGGGAAGCACTTGTATACATACATCAACAATAAAGATGTTTATACACATTTGCCAATTCCATGTTTAACATAATTATACAGAACTTGCATCTTAGCAATTTTTACAGTCAACAAGGCTCAGTCATCTGACAACAAAACATCTATGAATTCTGAAACATCACTAATCTTTGCTGAAGGGCCAATCTCAATTTCTCCAAAAAATACAACACATCAACCTCCTCTTGCTACACACCCCAAGCTTGGCTTGGCTGGTAGTGTATGTGTCCAAGGACCTCTTGCTCCTTGGTTCAACTACCCCCTCCACCTTGTAACTAAAGACCCAAAAAAAACAAAAAAAAATTCCTCTCGTTTTCTCTTCCTTGAACAAATCTAAACAAATTATTAAGTTGTCATTATGATTATTACATAGCCAAAACTCTCTACTAAACCTTAATCTCAGATAGCCAAAACTCTCTACTAAACCTTAATCTCAGACTAATTGACGTCAGCTATAGGGATCACTGTCCTCCATTCCACCCAATTTGGCCCTTTTCTACGGATTAAAAAAATAAAATTTATGATTAGCACTTTGTAGCTCCAACTTACATCTTCACAATGAGAACACATCCAAAGGAATTCTTCAATGATTGCCCTTAAATCAAGCACCTTTTTGTAGTTTTATGTTGTTCAATATTAAGTACCTTTAATTCACTTTATAAGATATTTTTCTATGACCAAGTATCAGATGGAAATATAAATAGTACGTTTAGAAGAACAAATATTGCAAATAACAATGACACTTTTAAATTCATTAGTTGCATTAACTCATCCAATTTCTCAAGTTATATTGATTATAAAATAACTTAAGAGCTCCAGACACTATCAATGGATTGCTCATTGCCCTTGATTCAAAAGATCTTGATCACCTTCCACCATCATCCATATTGATAATCTACATTCAGAAAAAGCCTTTCGAAGTTTTCAACCAAGTATACACATGCACATACCAAAATAAAGTACGGAATGGAACAAAAACATACCATCATGGGCTTTTTCAGCTGTGTCCAGAACCTTTCCAGTTTCCATACATAACCACTGTAATGTTGAACCATGGGTTGCTGCTAGTATCTTCCCATCAGGGGATAAACTAAGTTTGTCATAGTGCAAAGTAGCACCATGTGAATCATGAAGTGGAATTGGAAACACCTTTACAGTCTTTGGATCCTCATCAAGATGGTATCGAACTTGAAGAATACCAAAAAAAAAAAAAAGGACGTTATTCTCATGTTCGCAATTAGACAGTTATCAACATATGAAACATGACAGAAACCTCATAAAACTACCCACAGCCCAACAGCAAAACATGCCACTGCTATCCAAGAGAGATTTCTAATATAGCATTCTTACTGTTTCATTCATTATTGTTTATATATTCAACTTTTGTTCTTATACTCTCTCATATATGTGTTGGTTAGAGAGGGAACTAGTGAGCAGTAAGTCAGAAGGTAACAATAAAAAATCACAGTCCATGAGTTCTAGAATCGGATTTTTTTTTAAACATTGATGAACCCTATGAGAACATGAAACAACCTGCAGAAATCATTTGTAAGTATAGCATGAAATGCATAAGCTATGGACCACATATGAAACATTTCACATATGCCAAGTGAAAGTGAAAATTGATTGATTTTCATACTTCTACAAATGCTGATAAGAAGTACTTAAGTATAATTGTTCAAGTGACAGCAGTCAGCATCTCTTGCTTCACAGTGAAAAACCCAACCACCATCATTCTAGTTAGTAGTTACTGCAGCACCAGCTTTACTGTAAGAGAATTAGTAATGAATATGTTGGCTCTGTGTATCTATATTCCTTGTTTAGACACGTGAGAGGACCTTCATAAAAGCACATAATAATAGCTATATAGGCATACCATTGATATTCCAAGTTCTTATCGAACCGTCTTTGGAAGCAGTGATGATTTGCTCTGAGTTTGGAGTGAAGCATAACCAAGTCACTGCACTCTGAACATTAATGTAAACATGAGCAATAAGAAGCATTTGACTTATTTATATATAAGATGAGCTAATGACACATGAAGAAATATAAAAAAGAACCAAAAAAAAAAAGGCAAAAGAAAATATAAGAAATTTAGAGTTCAAAATAACATTCACACAAAAATCAGATTTGAATCAGTAACTGCCATGTGAACTGAATAACTCTCTTAGATTTGTATAAAGCAGTAACCTTGTGCCCTTTAAGCTGCATAACTTTTGGAACCTCCTTGACAGAACCATCCTTTGAATACACAATCTCCCAAATCTGCCAAACAAAATTAGAAATGCTAAAGAAGTGAGATTTAACAGCTTGGCATTGATTCCAGGATCCCAAAAAAGAATTTGCATCAGTGATTGTTAGCAGTGGATTTAACTCATTTGAAGATAGATTTCCTATGTAGAGATAATTCAATATATACAGATGCACAAATGTAACAAGCTGTGACATTATAAGCTCTTTAAGATCATCCAACACAAGTTGAATTGCAATAAAAATGATAATAACTCCAGAATATCCTTTATCATGACAGTCCAATGTCCATGCAATATACAATATCTAAGTTTATATCAAAATTATGAATGAATGACCAAGTCATTCTGGCAAGATAATATGAGTGACAAACAGAATATGAGTGAATAATTGTAAGAGATAGTTCACCTTTACATCTGCAGTAAATGCTGCAGCAGCAAGAAAACGTCCATTTTGTGATATAGCTGCCATGGTGTTCTTCAATTGATTTGTATCAACATTCCCCAAAATCTTCCCAGTCTTTCCATGCCAAAGTTTGATATCCGTAGCTGTAATATAGCATCGAAAGGTACAGAAAATATCAGCAATGCTCTTTGAATTTGCCGAATTGCAAATAACAAAAACAACTGGCAATCTCAATTATGCTCCTACAAATAATTTTGGTTTGCTAAGTCAAAATGAAAAGTAAGTGGTCCTTAGGCATAGAATACCATAATGATTATATTATTTTGTTAATGTGCAAGGAATCACAGAGGCCACCAGAAACACACAAAAGCTACATGCATAACCCTAGAAGCTTACACTATTTGAAAGTTACAAGTGTAGGTTTTCTGAAGAAGAGAGCAGAGAAAGGTGCAGCAGTAACCCTTGTTTAAATATTTTAATGAAGATGGGATGAGAAAGTTTAGCAATGTATTTTCCCCCAGGTCATCAGAGGGTGAAGGGAAAATAAAATGAAAAGATAGGCTTATGAAACTACTATTACACACAAGGTGAAAAAGTCAAGGTCAAAATTGGCAAGTTGTTCACTAGATTCTAACACCCCTCTCCCTTTGCCCAAGCTCATGATCAACAATGAAATTTTTTTTGGGTACTAATGGGTGGCAGGAATCCAGAAATCTTTTCTCCAAATAAAGAAGATTTCTGAACAGGATAGTCAATTACCCTTCCTTTCTTCCTTTAAATCTCCTCCTCCTATGACAATAGTTTTCTTAGAACAAAGCTGGTTGGGCAGAAGCCCCATTTTCAATTCAAGTGTACTCATGATAGAATCACAGAAAGCCATTTATGAATCCCAGATTTAAGTGGTGGATAACCAAGGTTAGAAAACCAAATGACCATAAACTTTTTCAACATAGCAACATGAAAGAGTGGAAACCATGTCAATGTACCAACACAAAATTAGCAACACCATTAATGCTTGTAGTGAGTTCCAAATAAATAGCTAAGTGTCTTCTAGCCATCGCTAATAATATTTCAAATAGAACTGAGAAATCTATGATAATTTTAAAATTTTAAACCACAGCTGCTATCACTTCACTTCTAGCTTTGCAGAATCTCTAATCACTTAGAAACCTTAATTTATATTCTAGCTTTTATTTCCTGCATAACAAAGTCATAAACTAATAGCACATACCCTCTGAACAGGAGACAACTATTGTACTTCCATCAGCACTTCCATAAGTTGCACCAGTTCCAAATAGGGTCAGAACTGAATTTTTATCATGAATTTTGCGATTTTCCCATTTGATTTCTGGGAGAGGAAGCTTGGTTTGCTGCATAGATTCATTAGCACTTTTGGGCTTTTCTTCTCCATACATATATAAAGACGCACCAGACAGAGTTTGAGACGCCACTACCACAGAAGATGCATCATCAGAAAAGGTCACAGCCACTGGATGACCTCCAGCAGGTAAATTAATCCTAAGAAACCTGCAGAAGAATCAAAATATATAAGGAATATAATGCCATGGATAACAACTAGCATCATCAACACAACAACATCGAATAATGACTAAACAACAATGCAAATCATACTTGAAACTTTTGCTTGAAGCATCTCCCAGCTTAAATATTCTGACCACTCCATCTGCACAAGCTGTTTGAGGGAATCATATAAGCAATTAAAAGAATGTAGATTCCATTGTTGAATAGAACATGACCTCATAAGGGCTATGGTCAAAAGAATACGATTATGTGCAATGACAGAAGTGCAAATCCAAAGATTACTTTGGAATATGGCAATATAATATAAATTCAACTCAGGAGGTTTAGCAAAACAATCACATAAAATAAGGAGATAATCCTTTATCGACTTCCAAACAATTTACATTTTTTTCCCCGATTGTATTCTTACGCAGTCAAGAAAAGTCTAAAAATAACGTCAGTCCCTTTGAAAGAACCACTAATCTTGTTCGTGACAACAACTTCATCACTGAATTCGTTAAGCGTCTATGACTCACACACACAGATAATATGTAATGGAATAGCCACCGAAGAATATTATCCAACTGCTAATAATTTGAATTAGAAAGTTATAAAATGTGTATTAGGAAGGGGACATGGAATAGCATAGCACCGGTTGCCAAACACCGCCCATCAGAAGAGAAACATAATCCAGTGACTGCATCTCCATGACCTTTCAGAGTGTTAAGATCCAACTGATGATGTCGCTTATTTTGATCCTACAAACCACAGCCAAAATGAGCAATCATTTCTAAAACGGAAGATTAAAATTTAAAGGGGAAAAGAAAAAAAGAGGCGTACCTTGTCGGACGCATGGGAACGAGATTTTGTGTGAGATTTCTTTGTAGTAGGTTTAGAGGGCTTTTTAGGATCCGAATGGAGCTCCGGTTCGGCAATGGATTTGATTTCTGATTTTCTCTTCAGGAAGTAGCTTTTGAAGAAGAGGAAAGCGATCGACGCTCCAAGAATGACCGAAAGAGCTGCAATTGGAAGAACCGGATCCATTTTTCTAACTGGATATTATGGAGATTTTTTAGGGTTTTGCGAGACTGTAGATAAAAAACGAGGGTGATGATGCAGCAGTGGTCGGGGTCTGGGACAAAGAAAATGGCGGGGTTGGTCACCTTTCCACCTCTGTAAAACGAAATAGGAGAAAATAACCAAAGGGCTTTTTTTAAAAAAAAAATTTTGATTTGTTTGAAATAAATCATTTAAAAAAAAGAAAATATAATTAATATAATAATTAATTTTAATATTAAATAATTATTAATAATATAATATTTTTAATAAGTGAAATTTTTATTATTTTATTATATACTGAGTAAGTTAATAATTAAATATTTAATTTTTAATTAATTAAAAAATATATTTGATTAATTATGATTTCACTCTCAATTTTAAATGAATATTTATTATTTATAAAATATTTATATTAGTAATATAGTATTTTTATAAATAATATTTTTATTATTTTATCATATGGAAAACAAGTTAATTATTAAATATTTGATTTTTTAATTAATCTAAAAAATTTTAATAATATGAAAAATTATTCACGTAAGATTAAAAAATTAAATAATATAGAAAAAAAATTTCATATTAGTCTTCTTGAGGACTTTAATATAATAATACATATTTAATTTTTATAAAATAAGAAAAAAAATTAAAAGAACTAGAAAGAAAAAATGACTACTACAACTATTAAATTTCTTAATTTCTAATGAAATAATTATATTATTGTTAAAATTTATCATAATAATTTAATTATAATTATTTATTTTATTATTTTTATTTAAAATATTAATTACATAATATTGTTTATAAAAAATAAATTTTAATTATTCAATTTATTAACTAAGAATTTGATAAAAAATAATTATTAAATTAATTTTAAATTTATTATTTTAATCATGTTACATAATATATGGATTCATGATTAATGTGATGATTTTTTTTTTTATGATTCCCATAGCGTGTGAATTAGTGATTAATTATATTGAAAAATTCTTACTTTAGTGAAAATTTTATCATTTAAAAGAAATTTTAAATTAATATAATTCAATTAAATTTAATTATTTAGAATAAATTTAAATTATTTTATTTATTTAAAAGAAGTATAGTGTCAATATAGGTTATAAGATGCATATAGTAATATAATGTCAATTTAGGTTATAAGATGCAGAGAGTAATTTTATCTAAATATTAATCAAATGAATTTTCTCAAAAATCTACTTTAGATTTAATTTGATTTTCTTGAGAAATCATTTTATTTTTAAATAAAACAATTAATTTCTTTTCTTTCAAATAAGATAATTAAAACAAAATCCTTTTTTATTAAATTCTTTTAAAGTATGAGGTTTTAGTGCGGTTGTTTTGACCTATGTGTTTTTATAAAACGACAGGTCTAACTTATAGAGGCGACATTGGCAACAGGTATTTAACCAAACGTGTTCTCATGTGCAAGCGATGCTGAAAGATGAAATGGTTTTGCCATCGTCATTGAATGACAGCTCGGCTTTTCCAACGACAGATCGTTTATTGTTGCGTTTGCTGCGGAGTTTCCTTAATTTTATTATTTAAAAAAAAAATGAAATTTGAATCAATATTTGACCATTGTGTGATAATAACTTATATATTGGTATCTAAACAATATTCAAGCAATCTAGCATTGCAATAGTATTAATGGTGTATTGATTAAGAGAATTAAAAATTTTAATGAACTTTAAAAATTTAAGAGTATTCAATAATGATTTTTAAAAACTCTTTAAAAGTCAAAAGATATTTAATAAAAATTTTTAAATACTTTAAAAAGTCTATAAAAATTAGGAATATTCAATAAAAATTTTTAAAGAGTTTTATAAAATCTATAAAAATCTGAATGTATTCAATTAAAATTTTTATAAAATTCATAAAAGTTTAAAAATATTTAAAAAGTCATTAACTTTTAAAATTGAAAGTATATTCAATTAATATTTTTTTAAACTTTTTCAAGTGAATGACTTTTATAGAATTTATAAATTTTTTGAATGATTTTTATGGAGTTTATAATTGTTATAAATAACTTTTAAAGACTTTATTTTAAAAGTCTACAAAAATTTTGAGAAATCTTGAAAAGAAAATTTTGTATATGTTTTATCCTAAAAAATCATTAAGAGTTTATAAATAGTCTATTAATTTTAAAAATCAATGACTTTTTGAATACCTATAAACTTTTATAGACTTTATAAAGTTTTAATTAAATACACCTGAAGTTTTATATATTTTGTAAAACTATTTAAAAATCTTTGTTAACTTTTTAAAAGCTTTTATTGAATAAGTCATTATTGAATACCCTCATATTTTTAAAATCTATTAAAATTTTCAATTCTCTTAATTTAATACACCTTACTCATAGATTTTTTTATGACTTTTTAAGATAAAACGTATAAAAAAAATTCTCATTCACATTCTTTCAAGAGTTCTTTAAAATTTTATATTCATAACTATTATAAACTCAATAATTTTATATTCATAACTATTATAAACTCCATACAAATCATTAAAAAAAAATCTATACACCCACCTGAAAAAGTTTATAAACCTCCGAAAGATTATATTACCCAAGGGTTCCGTGTCTTCAAGCATGCGAATGAAGTCAGATTCCTGAACCCAAAACAATAATAGCCCGTAAAAGACATATTTACTACAATAGTTACCATCTATGCTACAGGGTGGGCTGATTCAATTCCCATGCAGTATCCTAAAGCCACCTAAAGGTTTTGGAAATACAAGTTACTTTTCTTTTTTTACTTTTTTTTTATCCTGTTTCTAATATGAAGAAAAGATTGAAGGTAGGCTGAAGACAAGCATGAATTCCTTTGCAAATATGGCTGGTCTCTTGCTATGGTTAATACTGCCACGCTGTTTAAGAAAAAAAATGTAAAATCTTCCTCCCTACAAAAAGCTTGAAAGCATTATCATTGCAGTGGAAAAAGAAAAACAAAATTACATGCTTGCTACTGCACTACCTGGAGGCACTGGTTGAAAGTACAGAGTCCATGTCGTGACAGAGAAAAGTTTAGAATCTATAGCTATCGTTAGGGACTTCGCTTTCTGATAGCATCTTCAATTTCTGTTACGCCACAAAATTAGAAAAACTTAATCTGATTTGACATTTATTCTCTTATTAGGCTTACTTTCAAACAAAATGATGTAATAAAAGAGCAAAGGCAGGATTATAGAAGCTGGTGATTTCTGAATCATACAGCTTATTTAGACTCCAATTGCGGGCAAGTTTTTCTATGCTTCTCTAGGAAAATCATTCAGAAGAAAAAAGCAAGGGTTAAGAGCAAATGATACCGTTATATACCGTGGAGGATCATCCAAACTAGTACAGCCTAGAACAACTTCCCTCTGGAGTTTAGTTGTGAGTTTGTGGCAAACTCGCAGCTGAAAATAGCATTCCCAAAAATCCATCAGTATCCACTGCATAACTCTGCAGTGACTTAAAGTTGAAACTAAGTGCCTGAGAAATTTTACCTCGGATCTAGTAGCACCACCAATGATAAAAACAAAAATTCTTTGCCCCATTTTCTTCAAATCAATTTCTGCATTCTTCAAAACTGAATCACTGCACAAGGCAGTAGAAAAGTAATAAGAAAAATTTCTAGCATAACAGAGTTTGAACATACAGTTTACATCCAACTAACAGCAAAAACATCTAAGTAGTAATCAGTGGTCATCTATTGCAAACCCCATGCTAATAGCATGGAATGAGTTGTTAAAAATATGAAAAGCCAAAAGCCAAAGAAACTCCAACACGCCTTGAATATCCATCATCAGAATGATGAGGTCGTGCCCAAGTTGCAGTTCTCCTTGATCTCATTGAATGAGGAGTAGCTTTTTTTTCAGGAACAACAGGGGCATTGCTTGTCCGTGCTGATCCTTTCTTTGTCGTCTCCAGTACCTCGCCAGTTGAACTTGGCTCATTCATACACGAATACTCATTCTTCGGCAATTCACCTTTGCTAACATTTTCAAGAAGCTCCTACAAAGGAAATAATATTATCAGACACAATTCATTCATAAATCACCCAAAAAAAAAAGCCAGTAAAACTGTATACCCTATACAATTTGTTAATACTAGTATAATAAAATTGGCAGTGAATTTTGTGTGAATCAGCCATGCCAAGAGAAAATGTCTTTTTTTCTCTGTTTCTAAAGGATGGCTTCACAATATTTCCGCATCACTTTTCCCAAATTATTTCATTTTGTATGGCTGCTTGATCGTAGAGGGCAAGTCTTGGTCAACCGGTAAGGTTGCTCCTTAGTGACCCACAGGTCACCAGGGGCGGAACTAGGAATTTTAGGCAGGGGGCGATAAAGAATTTAGTCAAATCCATCAGCACAAAAATATAATATAATGTGATTCATTTTTTAATAATCATTAATATATTAATTATTAGTGCATAAATATATACAAAAAGTACCCCAGCTGAATATTGAATACATTTCTAATGGGTATACAAAAATCATGAATTCTATATATTTACCATGAAAATTCCAAAAAAAAAAAAAAACCCACCATCATATGCAAATTACAAAATAACATATGATGGAGAAGTAGAATGTAACGAAATTCGAATTAGTATAATAATATTAGTTAATTAGTGGGCCCAAACAACACAAAAAATTCACTACTACCATTCTTTTCACCATTAAAACAATAAATAAAAGCCCATTTATATGCATAAAACAGTGGGTCATTTTTCCTTTCAATATTCATTACAAGGGAAGAGGGGTGGGGTGGAAGAAGGGGGAGGGGGGGATTCAAAGGGGGTGTTTGTAATTTTTAGGGGGGGGTAGAAAAATTTTTTTCTGGGAGGGCAGTGACCCCCCCCATTGATAGTGTAGTTCCGCCCCTGCAGGTCACAATAGTTGAAAAATCACTTGCATAGTTGTTGCAGCCAACTCGATAGACTCCATGCAAAAGGTGGGAAGATTACAAGCATCAACCCAACAAATATAGGCAAATCAAGCAAGTTTCGCAGAAAAACTGAGCAACCTTCTAAAAGGACTAAAACAATTCCTGAAGTTGTTCTATGCACCATGATGTATACCTTATTTGCCTGTACACATGTACAAAAGAAGAGAGGGAAAATTCAGGATTCTTTAGGACCTCTTTCCAGTAATCTGGCAATGATTCTTTATTTCCAATAACTACAACTTTAGCATTACCCCATTTGTTAACCATTGCTTGGTGTACCAAGTTAATGTTTACAATAGATAAAATGAGAGGTGGTTAGGCATACTTTACCAATTTGGTTCATACCTCCAATACGGGATAAAATCGAAATAGTTGCCATGTTTCTTCTTCAGCAGTCCGATCCTTTCTAGCTGCCTGCTTTGTCTGAGTTCCAAAGGAATATTCATTTACTGTTAGACCTAATTCCAATAAAAATTTCAAAACAGGATCATCATTTATTGATCTTTAATGAGAATCCCAACTATGTGGTCATACCTTCTGATTATCAAACTTGAGAGAAAAACTGCTTGTTGTCTTTTTGGTGACAGATGATCCCAGAAGCAGACGCATATTATTCACAACCCTCATATCTTCTTCTGATAATTTAGCCAACTAGTTAATAAGAAAAATTAAGTAAGTACTTTAAATATGAAAACCTTCTATTCGCAAAAAAAGTTGAAATTATCAGCCATAAGATAGCATAAGCTAAAAATATCCAAGTAAATGATTATCATTTACAGGATTAAATATTTATGCTCTTTTTTGCCACTTCAGTCGCTGCAATTAAGATCCATTAGTATTATGTGTTATTATTTGTGTTTTAAGTAATCCACATTATAATATGTTCTGACTTGCAATATTTATGCTCACGCATCATTTCATTGAACAACATTCCTCATCAACCAAACGGGAATTCAGTAACTACCTGCATTAGTTTTGAACCTTTGTCACCCTCAAATTTCTCAGGATACACAAATGCATAAATCATCAATAAACGAAGCTTATTTTCAGGACATGCATCCTGCACATGAAAGGTGTCTTTTGGTTAGAAATTCATGTTACCCTGTATAGGGTACATTAATAACAACAACTTTATTAATCACAACTCCATGCGTCATCACCTGATTCATCCTTATAAAGTTGATAACTTCCTTAGCTCCTGCATCTCCAAAAACAAGATCCTGCTCTAGTTGCCCAAGTTCTCGAAGTCCCAGATCTCTGATAATTTTGTTAATTTTTCCAGCTATCTGCATTGAAATTATCAATTAGGAAAAGATAAAAAAGAATGAATCACACTAAAGTACTCCTTCAAGCACTTCATGATAGTCTTTGAGCTTCGAAATTATTGATGACAATTGTTTGTGCATTTCATGAGAATCAAACAGAAAGAAAACTTCACTTGCTATTGCAAATTGTAATTATACATATACACCATTAAGAAGGTTTCTTTTTGTTTTTGTTTGCTAATATATTTTGTCTTCCTTTTCCCTGATCAGTTGCAACTGCGGCAAGTGATCTAGTTGCAAAAAATTCTAAATACAGCAAAAGAAAGAACTTAGTTTCCTGTTTTGTAAATGACCAAAATTTAATTTGTTAATTTGCACTTTATATGACTATGTCCAATCATATTTTTCTCTGTAAGTACAAAGCTAAATATGAGACTTGAAGAAGAAGCAAACCTCAACATGAAGAGAGAGCTTCTCAACTATTTCGTTGTACTTTGGTAGGGCTTGAACAATTTTCTGCATGTCTGTTGTTGAAATTTCACCCAGATTTCTGCATAAAGTGAAACTTCAGGAAAGAAATTTGAGGAACTGAAGAACAGTTTGCATGATCCATCTTATATATTCTATTTACAATAAAAGGACATCGACAAGAGCAACAATGCGAAACCAGCATATTTTTATCTTTTAAAGTAATGGACAGACCATGGGATCAATGATAAAAATCGGCCATAAACATCAAGGAAAAACAATAACATTTATGTTTACAAGAAAAAAAAACTTGAAGTACTTCTCCAACCAGATTATTCCATAACTCATGATGTCCCTTCAAAGTTCAAATATAGCTTTTAAGATGATCTCCCTCCCCTTGCATTTTGGTAATTGTTAATGATGCAAATGATGCCAAGTTTAACAAACACATGCTGCAATGATGAAGTCTTAGTCCCAAACCAGTTGATTGGCTCTATTAATCCATGTTCCACCAAACACAATGTAATTCTGTGCAAAAATACAGAACTTTCAACTCCTGCACTTTGTGAACCAACATTCTAACTGCTAATATATGTTATCAAAGTCCAGGAACAATTTTCTCTCACAATTATTGACAGCAAATCCATATACAGTGCCCTGAACAATTTGTAATATCAGTACCCCACACTTTGACCGCTCCTCTCAAGAAGTAAAATTTTTATCAAACTCATGCATATTCCCCATATTATCCATCAAGCACTACCCTTCTAGATATTATTCAATGAAACAATCTCAAACTTTTTGGAGTTGGCTCAATAGATATTTCAAATAACCAGCAATATTTAATGTCACCATGCTGGCTATGACTCTGGCCATTTAACACTATTTTCCTTCTTTTTCTTTATTGTTGGAAACCTAACATTCTCTACTTTTGTCCCTTCACACCTCTAAAACAAATGTCATCCTCTTCCACCCAATATTTAAGCTTAAACCCAAGCCCTGTGAGATCATCTTGCACTCTCAAGTGGACTGAATGCCAATCTGCCGTAACACCATTGGAATTGGTTTTACAATGAGCAAAATGAGAGAAATCAGTGAAGATAAAATATCAGGAGCAAAACAGCTATCCGAAATTCTGTAGTTAAATCAATCCAAAACGACTTAGCAATAGTTGAAAATGAACTCTAAAGTTTGAAATGTAATTGGAAGCATACTTGCTCATTGTCATCTACCGAAAGATCTATTCATAAAATGATCGTAATATTCCTAGAGCTTTATCCAGCATTACAATAACTAAAAGCTCTCATATGTTATTGGTAATATTTTTAATGATCTCACATTTACACCCTACATATTTTTCCATTGAATTCCCTGCAGTTTTAACTCTTATCGAAAGACTGAACTTTCTAATGTTGTGTCCTGGTCCAATTGTGCCCACCTCATAAAAAGCAGTCAGGTCAAAAAGGGTACTGCAGTACATTCTTTACAAAGTCTTGCCATATGAATTTGGGATTTTGATTAGTTCATGCAGAAATACTAGAACTAGGGTAGTACCCATATCACTTTTCTTCTAAAGTTCCAAAATTCAGTATTAAATGGAAGACAACTTTTAGAAGCGATACCAGTCTAACCTTGCAGTTTGCATTTGTGCAGCTTTGTTCTTTGACACAAACGTGGTCATCTTGTCATGCAAACGTTCACTAGCCTGATATGCCAGTTAGTAAATTAGAGCATTCAGACTTCAATACTTCATATATG